>WBZZ01005101.1:65000-67500 GCA_019918135.1 Paulinella micropora
ATAATAATATTAATAATAATAGTAATAATAATAATAATGATAATAATGATAATAATGACAATAATGACAATAATGACAATAATAATAATAATAATAATAATAATAATATATATATATATATTGTCATGGCTGAGCCCGAGGGCCATGCGCCTCCATCCCTCGACCCAACAGGGACTACAGTGAGTATGTTGGGGAGGGAAGAGTGACTCTAACCATCCTGCATAGAAGGCCCCAAAAGGAAGTCCCTACTACCCGCACAGTGTCGGGTACCTTGCAGGAAATCAACTACAAATGATTGATCTTCCCCGCGTGAGAGCTCCACGAGACTGGGTAGGTCCCGCATGGAGGTACTCACAGGGGTAAATAATAATAATAATAATGATAGTGCTTCTCTGTCAATGGCTGATGCATTTCTGCACATGCGCCTCCATCGTCTCACCCGTGAGGGGAGTACGAAGAATTGACGATAAGCTCTAATGACACCCCCGCAAGGGCAGTTCCAACACTTCCAGACGGGCCGGTATGTTCAATGAAAATACTGGTCCAGACGGATCGGTATGTACAATGAAAATACTGGTGGCACCGACGGGAATCGAACTGGCGACAGGGCCCAGATGGTAGAACTTGACCACTGGGCTATCACGGTGTCCATATAATAATAATGATAATAATAATAATAATAATAATAATAATAATAATAATAATGATAATAATAATAATAATAATAATAATAATAATAATACTATATCTGAGGCGTACTGATGCAGCTAATGGCATATCCTCAACGGACATAAGCCTCCAATACCCTTGTTCGAGGTCCTCCACCCCCTCGTGTCAGTCTCTCGCCTGATGATCGGGGCCACCGATGGAGCTCCTGAGGGCAAGACTGCACTAAGCCGAGGTTACTCCGCAGTCCCAGCAACCTCTTGCAAGACGTCACCGAATGTGCAAGTGCATACACCAAGCACGGTTGCTAGAGCTGCCTCGAAACCCCACCCATAACAATCTGGTGTCTGCTGGGTCCTGGGCTATCAACCAGCAAATGCGGAGTTTAAGATCTTTTACGCGCGCAACGACCCTCCTCCCTAGCATCTACCACCAAAGGGTTATGAGTTGGCGTCACAGTTTAACGCCTTGAGGCCATTGGGCTGGAACTCTGTTTAGCAAGTGTGACTAGGTTTTTTCATCGGGATTAATAATAATAATAATAATGATAATAATAATAATAATAGTGCTTCTCTGTCAATGGCTGATGCATTTCTGCACATGCGCCTCCATCGTCTCACCCGTGAGGGGAGTACGAAGAATTGACGATAAACTCTAATGACACCCCCGCAAGGGCAGTTCCAACACTTCCAGACGGGCCGGTATGTTCAATGAAAATACTGGTCCAGAAATAGACCGGCATGTTCAATGAAAATACTGGTGGCACCGACGGGAATCGAACTGGCGACAGGGCCCAGATGGTAGAACTTGACCACTGGGCTATCACGGTGTCCATTAATAATAATAATAATAATAATAATAATAATAATAATAATAATAATAATAATAATAATAATAATAATAATGATAATAATAATAATGATGATGATGATAATAATAATAATAATAATAATAATAATAATAATAACAACAACAACAATAATAATAATAATAATAATAATAATAATAATAATGATAATAGTAATAATAATGACAATAATAATAATAATAGTAATAATAATAATAATAATAATTATAATAATGATAATGATAAAAATAATGATGATGATAACTAGGGGCTGCGCCAACACCTGAAAGGATGGTTTGCGCCCCCCCCCCCCCCCCCCCCAGCCCGAGGGGGGGGTTCCCGGGGGGCCGGACCCCCCCTTCCCCGTCCACAGGGTACGTTCAATTGCCGGAGGTACCAGCAGAAAGCTCTGGTGGCACAAAAACCTAAAATCTCTGGTTTTGTGCCACCCGCCACACAAACTTTTTATCTCCGAAGAGAGCGCACCTAGAGGTGTCTGGTACACCAAACATCAGCCTCAAACTCCCTCGGGTGTGCGCAAACGGCGCCTGGTGGCACAAAAACCTCAATTACCCGGTGTGTAAGCCACCCGGCGCCACAATTTTAATATTTTCGAAGAGAGCTCATCAATAAGTGTCAGATACACAAAATATCAGCCGCTAACTCCCTCTGGTGTGCGCAAACGGCGGCTGGTGGCACAAGACCTCAATTTTCTGGTGTGGGTGCCGCCCGCGACCAAAACTGGTACGTACAATCGCCGGGCTGGCGTTCCCGGGGGGAGGGACCCCCGGACCCCCCCTTTCTCGTCGACAGGTACGTTCAATTGCCGGAGGGCGGCTGGTGGGACAATACCTCAATTTTCTGGTGTGGGCCACCCGCGAGCAAAACAGGTACGTTCAAAATGCTGGGCTGGGGTTCCCGGGGGGAGGCCCCCCGGACCCCCCCTGCCCCGTCGACAGGGTACGTTCTATTGCCGGAGGCACCGGC
>WBZZ01005101.1:92500-102500 GCA_019918135.1 Paulinella micropora
CTACCTACTTACCTACCTACCTACCTACCTGCTTACCTACCTACCTACCTACCTACCCATCTATCTATCTATCTGTCTATTCTATCTATCTATCTATCTACCTACCTACCTACCTACCTACCTACCTACCTATCTATCTATCTCGTTTACTTGTTCGAGTCGGAGCAGTGCAAGGGCGAGTAAGCACAGCCTGTCAGGGGATCGCACTCGTCGATTGTGCACACGTTGTAGTCGTCGCACGTGCAACCATAACCTAAACACAGCAGCCACACTCGGTTATTGTGCAGACGACTACGTCGCACGTGCAACCGTAACCTAAACACAGCAGCCACACTCGTCTATTGTACATACATACATACATACATACATACATACATACGCGTCATGCACGCACCATCGCTCACTCACGTACAAAGGTACAAGCATTCCATATATATACAATGTACATACAGACATACACATACATACACATACATACATAAATAGATACATACATACATACATACATACATGACGTAGTCACACGTGCAACCATGACCTTAAAACAAAAGCAATAACAAGAATAACAAGAATGACATGAATGGACAAGAATAACAAGAATAACGACGATAACGACCATACTAACAAGAACAGCAATAACAATAACAACAACGGCAACAATAACAACAATAACAATAACAACAATAACAATAACAATTACAAGAATAACAATAACAACAATAACAATTACAACAATGACAACAACAATAATAATAATACTAACAATAACAACAATAATAAAAACAGCAATGACGATAACAATAACAACAATAACAACAACAACAACAACAACAACAACCAACAACAACAACAACAACAACCAACAACAACAACAACAACAACAACAATCATAACGACAACAAAATAAAAACAACAAGTAAGAAAAGACCTCCATAACCATTATCCCCGTAGTAGGGCGTGGCACCATTATATCCCGCTACATACATACATACATACATACATACATACATACATACATGCATGCATGCATCACTACGTTACACTGCTTCAAAGTACATTACATTACATTACATTACGGTACATTACATTACATTACATTACATTACATTACACTACATTACACTACACTACATAACATTGCATTGCGTTACATTACGTTAAATTATATTACATTACATTACATGACATGACATGACATTATGTTGCGTTACGTTGAGTTACGTTACGTTACTTTACATTACGTTACGTTACGTTACGTTACATTACGTTACATTACGTTACATTACGTTACATTACGTTACATTACGTTACATTACGTTACATTACGTTACGTTACATTACGTTACATTACGTTACATTACGTTACATTACGTTACATTACGTTACATTAATTACATTACTATGCATTACATGACACTACATGACATGACATGACATGACATGACACGTCATTACATGACATTACATGACATGACATAATATGACATGACATTACATGATATTGCATGACGTTGCATGCGATTACATTACATATTTCATTTATATTACACTACATTACATTACATTACATTACATTACATTACAGTATGTTACGTTACGTTACGTTACGTTGCGTGAGGTTACATCACGTCACATTACATTACATTACATTACCCTACACTACATTACATTAAATTTCATTACATTACATGACATTACATTACATTACATGACATTACATGACATTACATGACATTACATGACATTACATGACATTACATGACATTACATTACATGACATTACATGACATTACATTACATGACATTACATGACATGACATTACATGACATGACATTACATGACATGACATTACATGACATGACATTACATGACATGACATTACATGACATGACATTACATGACATTACATGACATTACATGACATTACATGACATTACATGACATTACATGACATTACGTGACATGACGTGACATGAAATGACATGACCTGCAATTACATTACATTACATTACAGGACATTACATTACATGACATTACATTACATTACATTACATGACATGACATTACATTACATTACATGACATGACATTACAAGACACATTACATGAAATTACATGGCATTACATTACATTACATTACATTACATGACATGACATGACATGACATGACATTACATTACATTACATTACATTACATTACACATGCTTCTACCTTTTTGCGCCCTTGTTAGATTGTTAACCAAACAACCAAATACATAACATACATAACATACATAACATACACTACATGCATAACATACATAACATACATGTTTTCTACCTTTTGCGCTAGGATTAGGGTTATTAATGCTTGCTCCAAATACATGACATACATAACATACATAACATACATTACATACATGATTTCCACCTTTTGCGCTAGGATTAGGGTTATTAATGCTTGCTTCAAATGCATTACATACATAACATACATAACATACATAACATACATTACATACGTGATTTCCACCTTTTGCGCTAGGATTAGGGTTATTAATGTTTGCTCCAAATACATTACATACATTACATACATTACATACATTACATACATCATTCTAACTTTTGCGCTAGGATTAGGGTTGTTAATTTTTGCTCCAAATACATGACATACATAACATACATAACAACATTACATACATGATTTCCACCTTTTGCGCCAGGATTAGGGTTATTAATGTTTTCTCCAAATAAATTACATACATTACATACATTACATACATTACATGCATGATTTCCACCTTTTGCGCTAGGATTAGGGTTATTAATTTTTGCTCCAAATACATTACATACATTACATACATTACATACATTACATGCATGATTTCCACCTTTTGCGCTAGGATTAGGGTTATTAATTTTTGCTCCAAATATATTACATATATTACATACATTACATACATTACATACGTGATTCTAAGGTCAGACTAAGAATTCCGTCTGTATGTATGTATGTATGTATGTATGTATGTATGTATGCATGCATGTTAAATTATGGCAGGCCGACAAAGACAAGACAGAGATAGATAGATAGATAGATAGATAGATAGATAGATATAGATAGATAGATAGATAGATAGATAGATAGATAGATAGATAGATAGATAGATAGATAGATAGATAGATAGATAGATAGATAGATAGATAGATAGATAGATAGATAGATAGATAGATAGATCGGCCACCCCAACTTCCGGCCACTTTGGCTGTGGCCCCTCGTTTTTCACAGTAACAATGACTGTCTATGAAAGTTGGGACATGAGGGAAAAAAATGCTCAGAGAAAATTCCCCGATTTTCGCGGGTGGCCGGAAGCTTTTTTTGAGGGTTTTCAACAAATGAGCGCTTCATGCGACCAATTTGTTGGCGGCCGGAATACTTTGACAAACCTTAGATAGGTAGATAGATAGATTGTATGTAATGTATACATAACATACATAACATACATTACATACATTACATACATGATCTACCTTTGGCGCTAGGGTTGAGGTTGTTCACGCATACAATACATACATTACATACATTACATACATTACATACATTACATACATTACATCTATCTACCTTTTGCGCTAGGATTAGGGTTGTTCACGTTTGCTCCAAGCAGTGATGACTTCTGTACATAGCTTCCTGTTATAGATAGATAGATAGATAGATGGATAGATAGATAGATAGATAGATAGATAGATAGATAGATAGATAGATAGATAGATAGATAGATAGATGGATAGATAGATGGATAGATAGATAGATAGATAGATAGATAGATAGATAGATAGATAGATAGATAGATAGATAGATAGATAGATAGACGTACAGCCTGGTGTATTAGTACATTTAGATAGATAGATAGATAGATAGATAGATAGATAGATAGATAGATAGATAGATAGATAGATAGATAGATAGATAGATAGATAGATAGATAGATAGATAGATAGATAGATAGATAGATAGATGATAGATAGATAGATAGATAGATAGATAGATAGATAGATAGATAGATAGATAGATAGATAGATAGAACATAGCTTCCTGTGAAGGTAGAAGGACAGACAGACAGGCACACCGATACTTCAATGATTAGATAGGTAGGTAGACAGGTAGGTAGACAGGTAGGGTGCAAGGTGGTGCGATACGTAGGTAGGTAGGTAGGTAGGTAGGTAGGCTTGTGGGTTAGGTTGAATGTAACACCGTGCGTTAGATCAGGGGTCATAGCACATCCTTAATAGGTAGATAGATAGGTAGATCGATGGGTAGATAAGTAGGTAGGTAGGTAGGTAGGTAGGTAGGTAGGTACGAGATAGGTAGTTAGTAAGGAGATAGGTAGATAGGTAGGTAGACAGGTAGGTAGACAGGTAGGTAGACAGGTAGGGTGCAAGGTGGTGCGGTACGTACGTAGGTTGGTAGGTAGGTAGGTAGGTAGGTAGGTAGGTAGGTAGGTAGGTAGGTAGGTAGGTAAGGTAGTAGGTAGGTCAGTAGGTAGGTAGGTAGGTAGGTAGGTAAGGTAGGTAAGGTAGTAGGTAGGTAGGTCGGTAGGTAGGTAGGTGGGTAGGTAGGTAGATAGGTAGGTAGGTACGAGATAGGTAGTTAGGAAGGAGATAGGTAGATAGGTAGGTAGACAGGTAGGTAGACAGGTAGGGTGCAAGGTGGTGCGGTACGTAGGTAGGTAGGTAGGTAGGTAGGTAGGTAGGTAGGTAGGTAAGGTAGGTAGGTAGGTAGGTAGGTAGGTAGGTAGGTAGGTAAGGTAGTAGGTAGGTAGGTAGGTAGGTAAGGTAGGTAAGGTAGAAGGTAGTAGGTAGGTAGGTAGGTAGGTAGGTAGGTGGGTAGGTAGGTAGATAGGTAGGTAGGTACGAGATAGGTAGTTAGTAAGGAGATAGGTAGATAGGTAGGTAGGTAGAAAGGTAGGTAGGTAGGTAGGTAGGTAGGTAAGTAAGTAGGTAGATACGAGATAGGTAGTTAGTAAGGAGATAGGTAGATAGGTAGGTGGATGTGTAGGTAGGTAGGTAGGTAGGTAGGTGTGAGTAGGTAGGTAGGTAGGTAGGTAGGTAGGCAGGTTGGTAGGTTGTGAGGTTGTTAGTAGGTTGGTAGGTTGTGAGGTTGTTAGTAGGTTGGTAGGTTGGTAGGTTGGTGAGTTGGTAGGTAGGAGGAGATAGGTAGATGTTACATGCATGTATACACCTACGCCGTTGCGATAGATAGATAGATAGATAGATAGATAGATAGATAGATAGATAGATAGATAGATAGATAGATAGATAGATAGATAGATAGATAGATAGATAGATAGATAGATAGATAGATAGATAGATAGATAGATAGATAGATAGATAGATAGATAGATAGATAGATAGATAGATAGATAGATAGATAGATAGGCAGATATGTTATATGCATGTATACACCTGCGCCGTTGCGATAGATAGATAGATAGATAGATAGATAGATAGATAGATAGATAGATAGATAGATAGATAGATAGATAGATAGATAGATAGATAGATAGATAGATAGATATGTCATATGCACGTATACACCTGCGCCGTTGCGACAGATAGATAGATAGATAGATAGATAGATAGATAGATAGATAGATAGATAGATAGATAGATAGATAGATAGATAGATAGATAGATAGATAGATAGATAGATAGATAGATAGATAGATAGATAGATAGATAGATAGATAGATAGATAGATAGATAGATAGATAGATAGATAGATAGATAGATAGATAGATAGATAGATAGATAGATAAGATAGATAGATAGATAGATAGATAGATAGATAGATAGATAGATAGATAGATAGATAGATAGATAGATAGATAGATAGATAGATAGATAGGTAGATATGTTATATGCATGTATACACCTGCGCCGTTGCGACAGATAGATAGATAGATAGATAGATAGATAGATAGATAGATAGATAGATAGATAGATAGATAGATAGATAGATAGATAGATAGATAGATAGATAGATAGATAGATAGATAGATAGATAGATAGATAGATAGATAGATAGATAGGTAGATAGATAGATGGATAGATAGATAGATTATGTTATATACACGTATACACCTGCGCCGTTGCGATAGATGGATAGATAGATAGATGAAATATCGACTAATGTCAGAAAAAAGGAGCTTCTGATTTCGTCAACCAGGAAGTCTGTGGGTAAAGTATTAACCCGATGCCCAGCTAAGCCGTGATGTTTGCATGGAAGGGACTGATACAGGCAATACCAAAGCTTCCTAGTACCAGGCGGGGCCAGGGCTCGTTCCATAAAGCGCCCCTTGCAGAACGAGCTCCCACCTCCATTACAGAGGGCCCAGTAAGCAGATGGAGTTTCGAGACTGTTCGACAGTCTAGTATAAACCGACAGAGCACTGTGGGTTTTATTCCGGGCTCAACAAGCGAGAAAGGGCACCCTGAGGGAACAGGATTGTGCTTCCCGTCGCTATTTCGGCATATGACTTATAGGTGTATGGCTAGGCACACATAAGGCACCCCACCACGGGCCCAGCACACCCACACCATCCCCTAATTCTCTGTCTGTCGACAGATGGCACCCATTTCAAAAAACCAAGCCCAAGGGAGGGTCAGTGACACCTCAAGTGGCCTTGGTTCATTCCGTAGAGTAAGTGATAAGATCAACTGATGAAATATCGACTAATGTCAGAAAAAAGGAGCTTCTGATTTCGTCAACCAGGAAGTCTGTGGGTAAAGTATTAACCCGATGCCCAGCTAAGCCGTGATGTTTGCATGGAAGGGACTGATACAGGCAATACCAAAGCTTCCTAGTACCAGGCGGGGCCAGGGCTCGTTCCATAAAGCGCCCCTTGCAGAACGAGCTCCCACCTCCATTACAGAGGGCCCAGTAAGCAGATAGATAGATAGATAGATAGATAGATAGATAGATAGATAGATAGATAGATAGATAGATAGATAGATAGATAGATAGATAGATAGATAGATAGATAGATAGATAGATAGATAGATAGATAGATAGATAGATAGATAGATAGATAGATAGATAGATAGATAGATAGATAGATAGATAGATAGATAGATAGATAGATAGATAGATAGATAGATAGATAGATAGATAGATAGATAGATAGATAGATAGATATGCATGTATACACCTGCGCCGTTGCGATAGATAGATAGATAGATAGATAGATAGATAGATAGATAGATAGATAGATAGATAGATAGATAGATAGACAGACAGAAAGACAGACAGATAGATAGATAGATAGATAGATAGATAGATAGATAGATAGATAGATAGATAGATAGATAGATAGATAGATAGATAGATAGATAGATAGATAGATAGATAGATAGATAGATAGATAGATAGATAGATAGATAGATAGATAGATAGATGAGATGTCGCAAAGGAATGTAGTCCTTGCAAAGGAACGCAGTTTCACATCAAACAATAATTTGTGTACTGTGCATGTGTCCGGGATGGGAATCACGGGTAGACTGTGTTCTGGAAAAAGAAGAGGAGGAAGGACGTTGAAGAAAAAGGCAATCTAGGAATGGAGAGTGGGAGGATAAGGAAGAAGAGAAGGAAAGGAAGCCGTTAGTCCGAGTGTTTTGAGCAAGATATATAGATAGATAGATAGATAGATAGATAGAAATAGATAGATAGATAGATAGATAGATAGATAGATAGATAGATAGATAGATAGATAGATAGATAGATAGATAGATAGATAGATAGATAGATAGATAGATAGATAGATAGATAGATAGATAGATAGATAGATAGATAGATAGATAGATAGATAGATAGATAGATAGATAGATATGTTATATGCATGTATACACCTACGTTGCGACAGATAGATAGATAGATAGATAGATAGATAGATAGATAGATAGATAGATAGATAGATAGATAGATAGATAGATAGATAGATAGATAGATAGATAGATAGATAGATAGATAGATAGATAGATAGATAGATAGATAGATAGATAGATAGATAGATAGATAGATAGATAGATAGATAGATAGATAGATAGATAGATATGTTATATGCATGTATACACCTGCGCCGTTGCGATAGATAGATAGATAGATAGATAGATAGATAGATAGATAGATAGATAGATAGATAGATAGATAGATAGATAGATAGATAGATAGATAGATAGATAGATAGATAGATAGATATATAGATATGTTATATGCTGTTGCTTCCATCAGTGTTGCCTAGATAGATAGATAGATAGATAGATAGATAGATAGATAGATAGATAGATAGATAGATAGATAGATAGATAGATAGATAGATAGATAGATAGATAGATAGATAGATAGATAGATAGATGAAATGAATTTATAGACCTCCTAGGAAGTTATTGCTGCCAGATCCGAAAGTGCTACCACCTAATAATATATATATACTATATGCGGCTAGCCACAAATTTGACGTGTTTTGCGGGTGAGCCGGGCCGGCGAGCCCGCAAAACACGTCAGCCCGGCTCGCCCGCAAAACACGTCAAAAGTTGGCGCGCCGCATATGTAGTTTTATCGGTAACCTGACCACATTTTGTGGAGGTGACCGATAAAAAGGTAATAGTGAGGCGGTGCACGGGACATCCAAGTCAATAGAGGGAATTTCAAAGAGCATTGGACATAAAGGCATAGTGGGGAAGTGGATGGGACAAAAAAGGAAATAGAGGGGTATTGGATGGGACGGATGGGGACAAGAAGGCAATTGTGGGGAAGCGGATGGGAGATAAAGGTACTAGTGGGGAAGCGGATGGGACATAAAGGCACTAGTGGGGAAGCGAAAGGCAATAGTGGGGAAGTAGATATGGCAAAAAATTGATAGTGGCGAAATGGATGGGACAAAAAGGTAATAGAGTGGAAGTGGATGGGACAAAAAGTGAAAAGTGGGGAAGTGGATGAGATACAAAGGCAAAAAAAGTGGTGAAGTAGATATCTATCTATCTATCTATCTATCTATCTATCTATCTATCTATCTATTTATCTATCTATCTATCTATCTATCTGTCTATCTATCTATCTATCTATACATCTATCTATCTACCTATCTATCTATCTAACTATCTAACTATCTATCTATCTATCTATCTATCTATCTATCTATCTATCTATCTATCTGGGTCAAAGGCAATAGAGGGGAAGTGGATGAGGCATGAAGGAAAAGTAGTAGGGAAGCAGTTGGGGCATAAAGGTAATATTGGTGAAGTGGGTGGGACATAAAGGCAATAGTTGAGGTAATATTGGTGAAGTGGATGGGACATAAAGGTAATAGTGAAGGTAATATTGGTGAAGTGGATGTGACAAAAAGGCAATAGTGAGGTAATATTGGTGAAGTGGATGGGACATAAAGGCAATAGTGAGGTGATATGGGTGAAGAGGATGGGACATAAAGGCAATAGTGAGGTGATATTGGTGAAGTGGATGGGACATAAAGGCAAGAGTGAGGTGATATTGGTGAAGTGGATGGGACATAAAGGCAATAGTGAGGTAATATTGGTGAAGCGGATGGACAATAAAGGCAATAGTGAGGCAATATTGGTGAAGTGGATGGGACATAAAAGGCAAATATTGGTGAAGTGGATGGGACATAAAGGCAATAGTGAGGAAGTACCACCGTATGTGGCGCCACTGCTTGTGCCGTAACCGCCCTGTTTAGTTGACCCGAAGCTTGTAGCCTGCAAAAAGGCAATAGTGAGGCATCGAGAAAGCAAAAAGGCAGTAGTGGATGCAAGCGAGCAGGCAAAAAAAAAAAAAAAAAGGGGACAGAAGTGAGGCAATGGAGCAGGCAAAAAAGGCAGTAGTGAGGCAATGAGCAGGCAAAAAAGGCAGTAGTGAGGCAATCGAGCAAGAAGAAAAAAGGCAGCAGTGAGGCAATCGAGCAGTTAAAAAGGCAGTAGTAAGGCAATGGAGCAGGTAAAAAGGCAGTAG
>WBZZ01005101.1:122500-125000 GCA_019918135.1 Paulinella micropora
ATCTATCTATCTATCTAGAACTATTTACAGCCGATATTCCCTTTCTGGATTTCAAATTTCGAACACAAATTACTCGGCCGGGAGACCCCATCTCAATTTGTAAAATTTATCCATGGCCTGATTCTATTTGCACACAAGGCCATGGGCGCTTTTTGCATTTCGTTACGTCCTGGATGCCTTCTTTTGCCGCGATAGTCTCGAACTACATCAAAATGCCTCTGAAATGGAGCGGAAGTGGTCAACGAATTCAATCTGATTGGTAACCTCTTTCCGCTACCACATGATCACAATTAACGCACTTTTTGTGCCCCGACCACCCTTCACCAAGATCACCCGACTAGTGGCCGAGTTAGCTCCACAAACAAAAGAAATTATGTTAGAAGTGTTATGTTAGCTAGTTATCAGAAGCATTTTTGTCTTGACCAAAATTTCTTGCTCCTTTCTTTGTAAGTACTTTTGTAACTTTTTGGGACGTTCCCACTACTTGGACCGTTATGTGGTTTCTGTAAACTCTCATGCACGGAATTGAAACTTGAAGTGTTCTTGTCCTCTATAATGTCTCCCTCGTCCCTTTCATGTCCGAAGTATTCTTCTTGTCCCTTCCATCTTATGATGTCTCCCTCGCCCCTTTCATGTCCTTTGGTTGTTCACTTGCGACTTCCGTTTCCATTATTTCCCTCCAAGTTATTATATCCTGCCATCTCTTCGAAGTGGTCAAGTCATGAAGGTCCGTTCGATGCATGCGTTGAATGCTTTTTCACTTGTTGTCCATATACGAATTTGTGTCTGGTGTATAATTTCCACGTGTTGTCCATACACACGACTTTGTGTCTGGTGTATAATTAGGACAAAGATATGTCAACATCAACTGCTATCAAGGCCCTAAGTCGACCTGCGGCCCAGCTTGCCCGCGCCGCAGGCAGTGTGGCAACAAGGACACCCAACAAACTTTCACCTGAAGCGCTTGTCGTAGCAGGGAAACAAATGTTTTGGCATGAGGTCATGCAAGCAAGTGAAAGCAATGCTAGATCGAAATCTCTTGGGACGGTTCAGGAGCAAGCTAAAGTCCCCAAAACCGCTCAAACAGAAAGCAACGACTCTTCTCCGTTCGCAGGCAAGGCTCGCTTCAACGAGAAAAAGTCTCGTTTCTCGGTTCAAAAAGACCGTTTTCGATCCAGCAATGACAAACAAGAAACTAGTTGACTCTCTGGACTGACCTTTTTTTCCCCTTCTCCATTCGGCGGATCGTTTTTCGCTTTCAGCTGTAACAGACGTCGACCCCTGCTACAAACAACACACAACACAACAGACGAACACACAACACATAGAATAGACGAATCGAAGCGGACGAACGTTGACCCCTGCTGGACCGAACCAACGATAGACTCTTCTTATATTATTGATTGTTATTAGGGCAGCTTGATCACAAGTTTTGCTCATCATCGGCGGATCAGAGGCTTTATTTATTTCGCTGGGACAAAATTTTATTTAACTTCACCACCCTTTTGGTAATTTATGGTTCCGACCACTTTGTATATCAATCAACACATGCAGCCTTCTTCCATTGAATCTTGTATTTATCTATGTATGTATTTATGATCAATTTATTTATTTAATTATTTTATTTAACCCTTAACCCGGCGAGCGCCACATTTGTGGATAATTGCCACAAATGTGGTAGTGTTTTTCAAACTGAATAAAATCATCATTGCTCAACGTAATAATACTGAAATAAGCGGGATATTAATGTTTCAAGACATGCTCTATCGATACGTCAAGGTACGGAGGCAAAATCTTATCGGTAAGTGACTTAATAATTTATGTTATTAATATCAAAAATAAGTCCCAACCAGTTTTTTTCGTATTTTCGGGACCACGTTTTTTGAGGAAATTATTACTTTTGATTTTTTTTTTTCAACTCCTTCATGTCTGCACATCCTGAGCTTCTGAAGACCCGTGACAGTGTGCGTGTTCCCGTCAGGGAATGTGGTGAAAAACATGCGCAACAAATTGCGTACGGATTGGAAAACGAAAATCATAGATGGAACTGTAGCCCGACCGTATGGCTGCACAAAGGACAAGTTCTGGGTCGATTGGGACAATGCAGACGAGGAGTCTCCGGGGGCCATGACTGCCTCTGAGCCTCGGAGATGATCCTTAAGTATTAATATTCATTGGAATGGAGGAGGAATTCGACGAGGGTGGGTCTGGGGAAGGCAATGTGGCAGAAAAGTCACTGCACAAACTCGATCTGACAAGTAAATCGACTTTCATTTGCACACACTTTTTTTTCCCCTCCATGCCGGTTTGTTTGTCGGCATCGTGTGTAGATTGGAAGACCTACCCAGCGACCACTCTGACGACCCAGACTACACGTATCCTCCCCTTGCTCTTCGATCATGTGTTTTTTTTTGTTTATTATAATAATATTATATTGCTAGTTGACAGTAAGCACAGTCGGAAATCTTCGCTTAGCCTTTTTTTGATGTTGCGGAAAATT
>WBZZ01005102.1:0-50000 GCA_019918135.1 Paulinella micropora
GTAAATTCAATACGAAACCATTTCAAAAAGAAAAAACAGTTATCATTAACAGCGAAGGGGTGCTTGATAAACAAAAAGAACAATGAACTAAATAAAAGGATTATCAAAATCTTTCCTTGGCTATCGGAATACACACAGAAGAGCAGTATGTTGCGAAAACTATATGCTAGTTTGTCGTATAGTAATTTTGCCAATCCGAAATTAGAGAATTTTAATACGTGGGTAAGCAATGTATTGGGGCACGGCGATATGCTCACTTCATTTAGTTATAGTTGGGTTAATGTGGCCGACCCTGAAGAAATTAAGGCAGAAGGTATTACGAGCACTCCATCGTCATCATCTACATCGTCATCATCTTCTTTATCAATAGATAACATTAAAGATGCTTTACCAACAACGGCCTTCGGAGAATTGAGAACGGCCACTTTATCGCCAGTATTGCAAAATGTATTTACATATGGTATCCAATACTCGGTTTCTTTGACAAAACAGAAACAAACGGCGGGGTGGTATCAACTGCTAATTCAATGGCGGTTTTGACTACATCGGCCTCTGGTAATTCAACCGCACAGATTACGACTATTGAGAAGAGCAAAATATAGAAGTGGCATGGGCTTGGTTGCTAGATTTTCCGCATTATTTCCAACGACCCTCGCGGCAGATGCTTTCAATTGCGATATTGGCATAGGCACACCAGCAGACAATTTATGTTTTAGACAATCAAGTTTGGGAATGTCCGTTGTGAGAACGGCGGGGAGTGTTGAAAAATGTAGTTAGTCAATATGCGTGGAATGTTGATAAATGTAATAATACTGGAAAACTTCCCCGCGATTGATTTTTACCAAATTGAATGTGTTTGAAATCGTTGTTCAATATCTGGGTAGCGGTCAGATTTACATTTAAAATTGAAAACCCGCGAACTGGACGAATGGAAGTAATCCATGCGATTAAATACGCGAGCACTGCTACTACTCAATCATTAGATCAGGCGGCATTTGCTATTTATGCAAAAGCATATTCGTCAAGCCTTCAATCCGTTGTTATGAAAACGGCGAGTATGTTTTTGGCAGTTGAAGGGGTTATTGATCGGACTATTGCTATAACAAACTCGTATGACAATGTAAAAACTATAGGAGCAACTGAGAATGCCATATTTACTATTAGAAACCGCGCCACATTCAACAGCAAAACAAACTACAACATAATCTACTTTGAGAATTTGTGTATTAGCAATTCTGATACTAAAACATGTATTGCGAGAATTATTCTTAATACCACATTGGGAGGAACACCTTCTTATTCAAATTACGATACAAACACATCATTGGCCGAGGTAGATACGGCGGGGACAACAAGAACGGGTGGAAGTGTGATATTCACATATGTATTGTCTGGTGGGTCATCCATATATATTGATTTGTCTCAATATAATATTAAGATAGGTCAGGCAAGACATTTACTATATCCGCACAAAATACAAGCGGTGGAACGGCGAGTATTTATGTAAGCCTTAACTGGCTGGAAGACCAGATTTAAACAAAAAAAAATACACACTTTCAAAAATACAGGCTTTCAAACTTTTTTTCTATCTCTACTGCTAGATTGTTAATATTTGTTTTTTTTGTCATTTCCTCAACAATTGGTGCATGGTATTTCCTTAAATACCGATAAAACTGATCCATATTAGTCCCGCACGGGATTATATCTTTTTTTTGTTTCAAACGGCACTCGTTGACAGCCGTTATCAACTTAAACAATTTATCTATATTGTCCAAAAATATCATATATAATAAGGGAAATTATAGTCCAAATGTAAATAAACCGATAGGATTAAGCATGATAGACTTTGAGAAGAATTGAAACCTCAAAGTTCAAAGGAACTTCCAAAACTTCACCGCCCGCATTTCTAATTACAATATCAATAGACCTTAAACTTTTCGTCGTATTAAATGGCACATAATCGGCAACATCATTAGAACTCTCAAAGTAGCACTGGACTCCATATGGTTTATCTAAATTACATTTACCGACCACAGAGAAATTACCATTTGCTTCAACTAAACCAGACTGATTTAAAGCACGGCTATGGACATAAACGGCCGTTTCACCGATTAGATTTACAATAGATTGCATGGTGCTACTCGCCGCCGCCGAGATATCGGCAGTTAGTCCTATCTTGTCGTTAATAGTGCTATTATCATAATCAAAAGCATACGTATCACCAGTGAAAGCGAAATTCAATTTATTAACGGAGTTCAAAGTTATAACTACGGAGTCTGGTGCAATTGCTGAATTAACAGCGGATTGAAGGGCGGTAATAAATGTATCAATGGTGTATTGATTTGCTGTTACGATTGCCGTTTTTGTAGCCGATCCCGTTGTTTTAATCAATGTGAGAGTGTTGGCATAACTCGGTATGTTTGGGAAAACATTTGGGATAGAGATACTCTTAACGACATAAGCACTGACTATATCAATATTACGACCAGTTGCTGGTAAATCAACAACGAAACGGCCATTGTGAGTAGAAGCGGATTTGGATTCTGTTTTATCACTTGAGGAGACACGAAGGAGGAAATTTTTGCGGGTTCGCTTTTCGTCTTCAAGATTGCTTATCGTAAATGACATTGCTATATTATAAATTATATATTATTCTAATTTTTAATTTTTTTATTGTTTGACCACACAGCGACTGGGATAAATAGAAGCGACTTTGACATATTTCAACCAAGCGGTAATGGCACGATTTTCATTATAATCGGCCGCATAACGAAGAGTGACCTCAGCAGTTCGTGAGTTATTGACTGCGAGACCAGATGCACCAATGTGTGGCGATTGATTGAGTGTCTGGATAATGGTAGCAAAACCACCATTGGTGGCAGTTGCGGCAACATCGGAATCACCATAAAACTTGCGAAAGTTTTCAAGTGAAACAGAGGAAGTCATATAAGGATCACGAATACCCATAGTTGCTTGGAGATTGTTAATATACAATTCTGCACATCCTCGTTGAACGGCAGCCAGAGTATCGGTGCTTCCTCCGAGTTCCATCTTCTGTTGCGGAGCATACCAATCACCAATACGGCACTGATACTGCTTATAAGGCATTTGAGTAGTTCCAAGGTTATCAATAGCAACACTATCAGCGAGCACATTTTGCGTGACGATATACAAGCACTGAGCACGAGCAACAGCCTTATTCACTTGAAGGTTGAAGTCATCGCTCGTTCCGGGGTTTGCCTTCTGGTTGTAATATGTTTCATAAGTGTATGGAAGACCTTCCTTGCTTCCCATCTGTTCCAAAATATTTCTCTGCACAGCGGGAGCAAGAGAGAATGTCTCCAACATAACAACTGGATTGGACACGGTGAAAGTCAAAGCAGCGCCAGTAATCCCAGCCGCTGCCTTCCCGTCAAGGGTGCCAATAACAGACAATGCTTCCTGAGGCGGTGCAAATGTCAAACGAAGTCTCATACCACTAATCAAAGAAGGAGGAATGAGAGTTTCTTCATTAAACACTCCAGAGAAATAATGAAGAGGAACACAAACTTTCAAATAACTACCAGTGCCTACGACAGTTGGAGTATTAACGGAAAAGTTAGAAACATCAGTAGTAGCACCAATGCCATTGCTAACAGATAAAGCCTCTCGTTGTCCCGCCATCTGTGCCTGACCGCGGTAATCAAGAGGTAGTGCCACGGGAGAATATTTCGCACCATCTTGTTCAAATCTTCAATTCGTTCCAGTTCGCTACCATCCTTACTTTCTAGTAGAAATCTTTCAAAAATAGCGGTAGCGGGTGTATTTAGGAAACCAATACCGCAGTTATTCCCCGCGGTCGTAACCAACCCGTCGGCCTTGATATCAAACGACAAATAGCAATTCTTTCCATAAACGAAATCAGTGCTTGCCTGCAGTGTAAAAATTATTTCAGTCCCCGACGAAGAGGTATAAGTCTGCTGATCGGAGAAGTTCTTCTTAAAGATGCTTCCCTGCTCCGTGAGTGCCAAGTTTGCGGGCAACTCATACTTGAGGTTGTTGAGGGACATCAACTCCGTGTTCTTCATGTCTTTTGTTTCACTCATGATTGTAAAGGCTCGGACTTATATTTATGCGATAAAAAAATAATTATTTGCAAATTTAATTAATCAATAGTGTGCTATTGACAATTGTCCTAAGGACTAATTAAGTTATTCATCGGGCAAAAACACATTTTTTATTTTTCTTACATCACCTTGTATTGAGGCTAAGGTGGTATCACGGCCTTCTCTGCTATCAAGTTGATACTCTCGGGAAGTTGCACTCTTCACTGCTTTTTGTAAAAATTTCAAACTAGACACGGCAGTATCTAAATCAACAACATCTGTGGTTCCTTTATCGCTGACATCTGGCAACATGCTCTGCAAGTCATAAGTCGGCACTGGGTATAAATTAGAATAATCCGTAAGGTCTTGATTGACTAATGGTGCTCCTTTGTCAGACCACAATTCAAAATGGTTCAATTGCATTGCATCGCTAGTTTGTCTGTTTGCTTCGTTTAGTTTATTGACGAATTCGCCAGATAACTTGTTCGCCGCGCGGGTGTTTTTAATCATCCTCTGTATATATACTAACAAGGGATATTATTCTCTTTCATAAATTTAATTATATTAACTAGTTTGTTGTATGAGGCCGATTTACTCATTCGCTCATCCAAGTCTCTCGCGATTTTATCCCACTCTCCGTCTGGTGTCATTTCCACTGGTTTGGCACTTGGCGGTGGTGTAGTATTTGTGATAGGATTTGGCAGTAGTTCTGCTGTCTTTCTATTCAATGATAAATCAACTGGCGGTGCCGATGTTTCAATGGGCGAGGGGTTAGAAGGGGCTTGTATTTTCTTTTTTCTTGGTGCTCTTGGCTTAAGTTGCGATGGAATTTCACCAGACTTGATTTTGTTGTGTATTTGGATTACTCCCTCATATTCTGGTGTGCCTTTCTTGATGGTATACATTCCTTTAATGCCATTCTGTTGGCGGTAAATACTCACTGCTTGGTTGTAAGTTGTCGTAAATAACCTAGTGCTCATATTATATTATTAATAAATATAAAAAAATTGCTTTTAAAACTAATTAGCCTTACTTCAAGTTTTTAAGTGTAAAATGGTATCAAAGTTCTTCCTGAATACCTGTCGCTTATCCGCTATTCTATTGTTAATGAATAGAAAAGAATAAGGCTCCGCTGTGGCATGTCTAATAAGCACATCCATCTCTTTATCAGTTAGATATTGACTTTCATGCTCCGCTTTTATTCGTTCAATCTCCGATCGTTTCACACCCGAAAATATGGCAATATAATGGGCATTTATTCTTACATTGCGGGGAATTTGCATGTATGATTGTGTCGTTATCCATACGGATACTTTGGCATGTGTTGAAGCAAAAGCGATTTCTTGTAATACTTCGTGTTTAAGAAACTTGCGGGATTGTGCCACATCATCACAAATGATTAATATCTTTGGTGCTTTTTCGTATCCCTTCGCCTCTATTTTGCTTTTCTGTTCGTCAAATATTCGTCGCAATAATTCTGGCTTGTCCTCTCGTATGATATGGTCGTCTTTCAATTTCAAAACATCCGTAAGCATCTTAGAAGGAGATAAACAAAACATATAAATCTCGTCCCACCAGCCCTTAAGCATGTGTTTATTACCTAGCAGGTTGGCGATCATAACGGACTTGCCACTGCCCGTAGCACCACAAATGATGAATAGCCCCATCCCCGGAAGGATGTTTCCCTTTTGAAGTGGTTTCTCTTTGACACTATCCCGCTCGGACTCTATTGCCTCAATTTTCAAACCTTTTTTAAATTTTTGTTCTTTTTTGGGTAATTCCGTTATGACTGGACGGCTGACTTGAAATTCATTTTCGTGTAATTCATCAATCTTACTGCCTTCAAGTGCCGTTCGTAAAAGTGTTTTTCGTGGTAGTCTATTTGGTCTAAGTCCTCGTTTCATTATTATACTTAAGCATTGAGAAAATAGTTTTGATTGTATCTATAATTATCATATTCAACACCATAAGGCATGGGCGGGTGTGCATAGTTGGTGAAGAATGGCGAGTATGAGCTTCCAAAAGAATAGTCAGACGGGGGATTAATCAATGGTTTAAAATCTTTTCTTTCTGCTCTAGTTTGTACTTGTGGCGGAATTTCTGCTTTGAAGTTCTTAATCATTCTAGCCTTAACGGACGGCATCCTTACCTTCTCCGACACTCTCTTAACAATAACTGCCCTGTTATAACGATTTATCATCATGTTATTGTTAGTGTTTCCAAACTGGGTGTTATCGTGCAACTCATACATAGGAGCATCAAGCACACGATCTGATCGCTCCTTATTTCCTTTGATTAGAATATTGGTTTTAGTTGTTCCAATTCCTCCATTCGGGTCGGACGGCATAGTAAAGCGGGCAAGATTAATCAATTCTCTCCGTTGTTCTGCTGGTGTTTTCCCGATAAGTCTATCAACCAACTCATCAATCGCCCTCATAGAATCAACCATGGATTGATTTGGTGTAGTGTTTGGGTCTGGGTCTTTGCTTTCCGCATATTCCTTGTATGCTGGGTCATTAATATTAGCACTTTTTTCAACGAATGGAAGTCCCGCTTTTGTGCCACTAAGATAAGTTCCAGTCTGTGTGTTTTCTTCTGGTTCTGGTGCTTTTACTTCACCCTCCCCTTCGGGTGGTGGCGGTGGCGGGTTCGGTTGCGGTTGCGGTGGCGGGTCTAGCGGTGGTGGTTGCTTAGATTGTGGCTTAGGTTGTTTCTTTGGTGGCAGTTGTGTTTGTGGATCGGGTGGTGGTGGTTGATTACTTGGCGGAGGGTTTACTTGTTTCAATTGCTCGTAAAAGGAATTTCCTTCGTCTTTCCTTCCGTTAACATAAGAATTTACCGCTCTATTGTATATATCGGCCAATCTTACCGCCTCTGCCTCCCCAAGTTTACCTTCCTTCAATGTCTTATACACTTGTTGTAATTTGGCAATATTAGTCCTTACTTCTTTTTTTTGGTCTTCGTCTTGAATTGAACTGATTATTTTCGCGGTTGAATACTCGTGATACAGATGTTGTTGGTGTTGCGATAATTTTCCATAAAGGTCACTATGAAGTTTGGTAAACAATTCATCACGATATTTATCCAAATCTCCCATCTTTATCTTATGGTCTCTGCTAAGCACTCTTTCAATGCTGTCAATATCCGCTTCCTTTTGAAACTTTTTACTAGTTAATTTTTTACCGCTTCCTTTGCTAACTATGTCAACATAGTCTCGTTTGATGCGGTCTTGGACTTCGGGCGGAAATTCTTTCAGTAATTCATCAATGGAATGTCTGGCAGCTTTTCTTCCCGCGACATCTACTATTTTTTCCCGTGGTGGTGGTGCCTGTGGTTGCACTTCAGCCATTTTTACTTCTGGTATATTATTATGAATATTATTATTATTATTATTTTCTGTATTTGATGCTGATGGTAGCGGTTCAACGGATTTTGACGGGCTAGGTGATACAGATTGAGATAATATGGGTTCAACGGATTTTGACGGGCTAGACGATACAGCTTGAGATAATATGGGTTCAACGGATTTAAGAATTTCTGGCGACGGAGTAGGCGATATGGAAGCAAATGTAGTTTCTGCAATTCTTTCTGCTATTGGTTTTACTGAGGAATAAAGATTTTCTATATTATTCGCAATATTGCTAACTTCAACCTCTATTGGCTCTTCAACTGATACCTGTTCTAATTCATTTGTAGTTTCTATGTTAGATACTCTTGCTAATTCTGCTTCGTTTAGAAACCCCGTTTTATAATTAGAACCAACTTTAGAAACATATGTAGTCCAGTCCAAGAAAAAGTCTTTGTAATCATCCTCTGCTTTGTATTTGTCAATATTCTTTTTTATCACGAAATCACCATTCTCGTCAAAATATCCTACATCTGCCAAGTATTTGTCATATTTTTCCATCACCGCATCAACCCATGATTTTACTTTTTTCACTTTTTCTGGCAAATCAATGGTAGAACCATACACCATTAACAAAGGAGACGATACAAATTTCTTCCCTTGAAAAAATGCCAAGGCAGACCCACCGACTAAAAATTTGAGTTTCCCGTGCAATTCACTCCATACTCGCTCCATGTGTCTTCTACTCGCCACTCCTGCTAACCTTCTCGTTGTTGTGCCTCCAAACAAGGATGGAAATTTTACGATCAGATATTTAAGAACATCTGTGCTCGTCTTCCATTCTCGCATCATGAGTGCGATTTCCTCTGCGATCTGCCTTCGCTTACTTAATGGATACTTAATAGGAGCATAGATTTTAGACAACTCATATACCGCCTTTGCCAGTGCTTTACCACCGACTGCATTCACACTCAACAAAGCGGATCCCATGTTGTGGAAATTCATGTTAGCACCTACATTTTTTACATAATCTCTATCGGAAAAATGTTGAACCATGTCGTCAGGCGACATGTGCATGAGGTCGTGTCGTATCGCTTCATAATCAATCTTATTTATGGGGAGATGATAAGATGCTGTTCCGATTTTGCCCTTGTAGTCTAATCTAAATCTGTTCCGCAAGTCCGTTCCGGGGCCGTTGAAGCTGTAGTGAGGGACATGCCACTCTTCTCCTTCGTATACTTCCGCCAAAGAGGGATTGTCTTTTTTTTTCTGTTTGGCCATTTTATATTTCCTGTTATATAATATGGATAAAGAAAAAAGTAAAGACGAACAACAACTTGAAGAATTGGAAAAACTCGGCAAAGAGATAGACAACATCCGCATTAATCAAAACTTGGTAAATAAGTATCCTGCTGTATTTAGACAGCCAAAGAATATCTTATATCGCCTGCCACTGACGGATAAGCAACGGGAGACGATTTACAACAATATAGTAAAAGAAAAGGCTGGTTAATATATGTTATCAATTTTATTGTTTGTATTACCATTTGTGCTAAGTCGCACGGCTTGCGATTTCTACATTTTAAATAGAGACTACAACAACAAAAAAGAAAACTGCATCTACTGCATACAATCTGGATTAAATGTTAATTTTACCTGTGTGTATATCAACAATGGCAACAATGACTGCCGTTCATTTATGGATACAATCCCCCTGATATGTGCTGGAGATAATAAATGGTATAAAACTGCATTATATGAGTGCTCACTTCTTTGAAGCATTCGGGCTAGGAAGCACTATACCCACCAAAAGTGTGAGTATTCCGACATAGACATTCGCAGTTTCGCAGGGGAGGTTTTTTTCGCTTAATTTCACTAAACATAAGATTATTATTCCAATGATTATAGTCATTTGAAAGAGATATTTTATTAATCTGCTATCAGTCTTCTTATTCGTCATACAACAATTCCATTCATTTTCTATCTCGTTTTCAATTTTTTTCTCTTCTGTTTTTAGTTCCACTTCAAGGACACGGGACTTTAATTCTGGAGTTAGTTCGCCATCCATATCCATAATAGGTGGTGGTCTGTGAAGTCTAGTTGTATTATTTGACATTTTCTCTAATTTCTTGTAGTATATTCATAAGATTTTTATTTTCTTTTTCTAAATTAACTACCTTTTCCGCCATGTGTTGAAAAGCACTGACTAATACTGGTATAAATTCCATATATGATACTCCTTCAAGGATGCTTTTTCCGTCGTCTGCCTTCATTCCACTTTCAGATACAAATTCTGGAAATATTTTTTTAACCTCGTCGGCAATAAATCCGTGGCTCTTTTTTTCTTTTTTCTCGTCTGATTTCCAATAATATGAGCAACAATTAATTTTCATTAATTTCTCACAACATCCCTCACATTCTAGTGTTTTAATATCTGATTTTAATCTCCTGTCTGAACCAGAAGACCAAACATTTGCTCCCGCAGCCATATAAACATATCCTGTATTGTTTTCACCATTTGATAGTGAAGTTGACCAAGCGTGTAATAAACCACCTGTATTCATTATTGAAGCATAACCTGATGAGTCTCCTGCTTTCATATATATTTGCGGGTTGGACGTATTGCCTGGTCTTTGTCTTAGTGTTAAAAATCCGCTGGATGTTGTTGTCATAGTTAATCCAGCATTCGCCGTTATTGCCTTTGAAGCAGTGATTGCTGTGTTGTTTATTCTAAATAATTCATTTGTTGCAGCATAGTAAAATACGTGGCTATCCGTTGAAGCATTAACATTATAAATTAATGTATTACTAGCAATACCAAATCCATAAAATCCAGTTGTTGAAGGTGTTCCACTATCATATAAAACCAGTTTATTATTAGCAGCAGCACTTCTATCAATAATCACACTTTTACCCGCTCCTACTACTATATTGTCGGTTGTTGTTAATGTTGTGGTTGATATACCCGCACTAGCCGTTATTAACCCTTTTGTCCATAAAGTCCCGTTTGCCCCGTTTAATGACATTAACAATTGTTCGGACGAGTTCTCCCATATAAATCCGTCGGTTGAAACATTGCTAACTCTAAATCTAACGGCGAAAGAAGTAAAATCACTGCCTGCAACCGCAGACCCTCCCGCTAGACTTCTGGTATTTGTGGCTCCCCATTTGAAGCCATATAAATACCATAACTGGTGTTGCCAGTGTCCCACAAAAATATTCCTCTCGTATTACCTCCATTAGTATTTCCTTGTATGACTATGCTAGAGCCTCCTGTCGCTGTTAATAATCCGCTTGCGGTTGCTGTCGTTGTTGATATACCCGCATTTGCCGTGATTAATCCGCTCGCCGTTAAAGTTGTTGTAGTCATACCAGCAGTTGCCGTTAATGTAGTTCCCGTTATTGTTCCGCCACTTGTTATGTTGTTGCTGTTCATATCCAAAGCACCATAAAACCGCATACCGCCCGCATTGTTAAAACGGACAATGTCAGACGAAGCACTTTTATTATCCAAAAGTTTTGAAATATAAAGTCCCGCCCCTTTTACATCAGATGCTACATTCGTGAATACATAACCTCTTTGGTTCGCGGTTCCACTTGTAGCGGTATTTAGAGTAAATAAGAAATACTGATAATCTCCTGATGTCTGTGAAAAGAATATATCTCCTCCATTTTGGTTTAATATCCTCGCCCCATTATATGTAATATTTCCACCATTAGTGATAGTTTGATTATTAAAATCAGCATTGTTCGTTAAAGTTAGATATTTTATCGTAGTGCTCGCACCATTAAATGTTTTACTTCCTGTTATGGTTTGGTCTGTTGTTAGTTTTACATTTTGCCCGTCCAATGTGTCCGCATATCCTTTTGTCGCTCCGTCTGTTGATAATGTCGGAGTTCCAAGGTTGGCTATTTTGCTACTATTACAATCTAGCCCCGAAGCATTTACCCAACCAACAATCGCCCCATCAATAACGAAACTTACTTTTTTCGCATTTATTTCAAAGTTATAATTTACACCAGTGCCCATATCAAGGCATCCAATAGTTCCTATGTTTGCTGTGGAGTTAAAGACCACGAATGTTCCTTTTGTTGTCGCATTCGTTGAATTTCCTGTTATTTCAAGGGCACTGCTAAATGTCTTAATTCCTGCTATGGTTTGGTTTCCTGTTAGTTTCACATTTTGCCCGTCTAATGTATCTACATAACTTTTATTCGCCCCGTCCGTTGTTGCTGTTGGTGTGGCTAAGTTTGTAATTTTTCTATTGTTTAAAGATAGTGTCGTGCCCGTTGCTGTCGCGATTACATTATCCCCCGCATATAAATCAACATATGACCCTGTTATTTGTATTGGATAATAGGCTGCGGTTGCTATTTTTTGTGCCACAATCTCTCCTATATTTGTTGCCGTATCAAAGGCAATACCGATACCATCAAAAGCGGCTGGAGCAGTAGCACCCCGCACTTCTATTGTTGAAGTAAATTTTTTATTCCCTGCTATGGTTTGGTCTCCTGTTAGTTTAACGGCCGAAGTATCAAGAGTAGAAACATCAACACCATCAACAAGATTAACATTTGTTATACTTTGGCTTTTCATATCAATCCCCGCACTAGCATTTATTATGTTGCTGAATGTTTTGGTTCCTGCTATGGTTTGGTCTCCTGTTAGTTTAACGACTGCGGTATCAAGGGTGGATACATCAATACCATCAACTAAATTTACATTTGTTATTGAAAATCCTCCCATATTTAAACTACCCGTCATAGCCGTTGTGCCGTCCTTTGCTAGATTCGTATCGGTATATGCTTTTGTTGAAGCATCGCCGTCATAGAATGGTGCGGGCAGACCGCTGATTGCTGTCGTGCTGTTAAAATTTAAAACATTATTTGTCAATGTCATTCCACCACCTGTTGTTGGAGCAAAAAGTATGGACGAGCCTACAAAAGATAATGGATAGCCCGTTGCTCCACCTGCCTCCGACGAATAGATAGAGCCCATATTATTGTTGTAATTGAAGAATAATTTTCCTGTGTTTAATGGATTTGAGTCTTTTACGGCCACATAAGTAGTAAATATTTTGTTTCCTGTTATTGTTTGGTCTCCTGTTAGTTTAACGACTGCTGTGTCAAGAGCCGAAACATCAACACCATCAACAAGATTAACATTTGTTATACTTTGGCTTTTCATATCAATCCCCGCACTAGCATTTATTATACTGCTAAATGTCTTAATTCCTGCTATGGTTTGGTCTCCTGTTAGTTTAACGACTGCGGTGTCAAGAGCCGAAACATCAATACCATCAACATTACCGACATTTACTACATTAAAACCTCCCATATTTAAATTTCCAAACATCATAGTGAGCCCATCCAATCTAAGAAAAGGTGAGTTTGTATTACGCCATTGCCCTGTGCTATAAATAAGCAATTGGTTATTTGTGGGTGTGCCTGTTATGACTACATCCGTTAATTTATCCAATTCAAAGTCGCTTATATAACTTGAAGTCAATGTAGCAAATGAAGTATTGCCGAGCCCGTCCGTTTTTAATATTTGATTAGCCGTGCCGTCCGCTATTGGTAAATCGTATTCATTATTAATTGACACATAACCGCTGTCAGATATCAACAAAGAAGAGTTATTATTTTTTGACGATATGGTTATGTCGTCAGTCCTTGCTTGGACTGAGTTTGCTTCTATGTGGTCGCCATATAATACACCATCAACTTCTAAATCCTCGTCTATTATCACAGAGCCGTAATAGTGATATGCCCACGGATTGCCTAAATGGTTCATATTTAAATTCTATTATTTTATAATAAATCTTATAATATAAGATAGATATATATTTAGTCTCAAAAAAATGAATATATTTGGCCGTTCGCAAGAGCAACAATCTATTGACACAAAAACAATCGCGGTCGTGGCTACCCCGACATTAACAAGAAACATTCAAAATGCGTATGTTGGTCTTGACCTTAGGTCATGGATGACGAGTTCCACATTTACCACTCTATGCACGGGCGGATATGGTAGCAAAACAATATCAAGTTTAGGATATGGTTATTTCATTAATGTATCATTTCGTGGTTCATTGAATTTACCCGCACCAACTGGCATTGCTACATTCCAATTTTGGTTTCATATCACAGATGGCACGAATACATATGATTATTATACCGAAGTGCTAAATTATACAACCGCCATTGATTATAAGTCTTTTGATTGTGTGTGGCTAATCCAAAGATATGGAGTTCAAATGAATTTAACTTGGCAGATGACGTGTCCAAACCCGTCTGACACCACTAATAACAGAACAATAAGAATTGTAAATAATACAACCAATGATGCTCTGGTGGCATACGCGGCGGATGCTCCAATAGCATTGGAAGTATATTATAAATCAGCATCTGCGGAGCCTGTATCTTTCAAACCTTCATATTTCAATATTGATGTGATGAGAGACATAGCACTAACTGCTTCTTACACATGAAACCTGTCATACATATCCTTTAGTGTCGTGAGTTTGCCCTCGTGTTGAGATAAAACATCCCTGAAAAACGTCTTATAATCTAACTTACCATATTTAAGAGTAGGGCGTTGCTCTGGTGGTATGTGTGCGTATCTGCTCTCGTGCCATTTCTTCATATCCTCCTGTAATATGGTGCGGTCTTCAACTTTCATATACAAGAAATTAAACGGGTCTTTGGATACTTTCAAATGTGCCGTTATTATTTCATAGCAACTATACCCACCCTCGGGCGGACTCCGCTTTGCTTTAATCGGTGTTTTCTTCTCTTCTTTTGCTTCCGTTTCTTTTTTTGCCAGTTCTTCCCCCACGTTGGCCTTAATTTCAGTAATGCCTGTTTCCTTCAAATCACTTTCTTTAAAAGGCGTAAATTCTTCTGGTTCGTCATTGAAAACAACATTCTTCAATGTATCAACGGGGGGCAATGAAACTTCAACGTTATCACCCCGCGGGGGTTGTTCGGGTCGGTATTTTTCGTAAAATGCGACGATATCAGTTTTAAGCGATTTGCTTGTTGGTGGTTTAATATCACTACTTAAATGAGTCCATTTTTCTATTTGGCTCAGATACTCTCCTTTGGTTGATGGCATGCTATATATAAGCATAACAAAAAAATCAGTTTTTTAATATTGTTTTCAATATTGAAGACAATAATATTACATCCAAAAGACATCATCATCCTCTTCATTAACTCCCGATCCAAAATTGAAGTCGTATTCGTCGTCCTTTATATACTCGCGTATCTTGTCTCGGATTGTGCTGACATTTATTGTAAATCTGTATTTTTTGTTGTTTTTCCCTCCGCTTTGTTTGGGCTTATCTATGCCCACATGCTTCAGTTGGGTGAAGAAGGCTCCTTTATGATAAGATATGCCCTGTTCTGAGCACCACTGCCTGTATCGTTCACATAGGTGTGCCGATTCCACTTTCATATCTTTGCTTTCAACTTTGTCAAATTTTGCTTCAATGGTGTCAATCATAAACTTAACTGCCTTTGGAAGGTTGGCCATTTTCTGCTCCGTCTTGTATTTTGTTGTAAATGCGGTCATAACACTTATTTCTTCGTATTGTCTAGTGGCGAAGTATTCAAAGGCACATCTGATAAAGTCATCGTCGTTTATTTCATCTAGAATTTTGGCGAAATATACTTTATCGTCCGCGTGCTTCCCGCTTATTTTGTGGAGTGAATACCGCCTGTCGCTTCCTTCTATGTATAACGTGTTTTCGTTATTCGTGTAAAACCAGTATCTGGCGAAATGTTTTACTTTGTATTGCTTGCTTCCCTTGGGCTCTATTATTTCGTCTTTTTGGTCAATTTGACTTTTTAAGCGGTCGCTCATCGTAAAAGCCCCGCCTTTCTCGGGCAGTTCTTCAAACACTTTCAATATCTTGTTCGCATATGCGACATTGAATTTTTCCATGTATCTGCTAAAGTCTTTGATGACCACATGATTTTGTGTTCCCAACAACCTCTCCATAAATTTGCTCATTATGCCTTTCCCAGTCCCTTGGACTGAGTAAAACAAATGACCAATACCTCTATTTACATTTGGTTTCTGTATCATGTCCGCAACACTATCCAAAAAGTTGTCTAACTCGCCCTGACCTTCGGTGAAAAAGTCAGTTTTTAGATGTTTATATAAGGCACTCTCTTCAAAATTGTATTTTGTTTCTACACTTTCAAATGGAATATTATCCATAGGGAACCCCATAAACAAATTTAGTTTGTTAGAATATACTGGGGGTATCCCCACTCGCTTCAAATACGGGTAAAACATGAAGTCGTCATATCGTTTAATTTTTCGCTTTTGCATCATGTCTTTTGCGTATCCAGTTGAAAACTGATTGCCATTTCCAAAGTGTTGATACAGCCATTGTTTCGCTCTCGGGTCGTGTTTGTCTCCTTTCAATTCTTCAATGTATTCTGGATTTCGCACAAAACATTCAAAATTTAATGCGGACATCATTGCGCCTACTTCTGCTTGTACATAATATTCGGATCGGTCTCCTGTCTCTTCGTCAATGTCTAGATTTAAAGTCATCACGACTTGACCGCCTCCTCTTGATACTATGTTTATACAACTGCGCCATTCCTCCAGTCTTTCAAGGCTCGCCTCATTCTCTCTATAGTGTTGAATATATACATTATCCATATCTCCAAAGTATTTAAGGCTGGGGGTTTGATAAGGCTCAATAATCGCATTTTCTGGAAGGGTTAGACCTTCATTCATTTCTTTTAATTTAAGAGCAATGTCTATCCCTAATTTCTCCTTAATGACCTTTGAACAACTTTCCAGATCGTAGTCCTTCTTTTCTAGCATCAGGCCGTCAAAGCATAAAACACACATAATAGGATTTCCAAAATAGTCTAGCATAACTTGTAGAATTTTGTTTTCAAAGTCGCATAACAATGTATTCATATAACTGGCCTCGTGGTTGAAGTCTTCGCCTCTGTTAATCCGCCTCTGCTTAACTTTTTCAAATTCTTTAATGTCTGCCCCCGCAAACTTTCCATGTAGGGCTTTCATTTCTTGTTTAAAGGCGGTTAAAAACCTCGTCTTTTTCGCGACTGCATTGTAATCCTTTTCGCCTCCATTTAGGACTGATAGGATAATCTGTTTTGCCTTGTCTCTGTCAATCGTCTCGTTTTTGCTCGTGAGATCGGCTATTACCTTCTCTCTATTTTTCACATACGACCGCAGATATTTCGCTTCAAAGTTCAATATCGCACATAAATGTAGTAGTATGACTGGGTGCGCATTTACCATATCAATATCTACATAGTAATCGCGGGCGATAGTGTGCCTTATCTCGCGCGGTATGTTTTGGAGAGATAATGAGCCTACAGCATTAAATCTACCTTTGCCCCCGTTTTGCCGATACACTACAGAGACTTTATTGTTGAATACTTTTTGAATATATTTTTTTAGCAGTGTTATAGGGCTTCCGTCTTTGAAACATTTCTCTCGCAGTTGGCCTTTTAGGTCGTCAAAATTATTAATAATATAGGATAGTTTGTTCGCATCAAACAACTCCTCTTTGTTAATAAACTGAGTGTGGGTCGCCTCCTCAACATCCATCTATAATAAAGTTATAAATTTTTTTTGTGTGGTCGTAAATTATATGTAGTATTCTTATAGATACTATATATATGATAAATATATTTCTCTTGGCTTTAAATAGAAATTAAATATAAGATAGACCCGTATTTTGGACAAAAAAAAGAACATTAACTTATAAAAATATTTTAAGATGAGTATATAAGATGCCCAAAGGTAAGAAGGCTAAACATGAACGACGGAGTATGAAACATGATAAAACCATATTTTCTAGGATAGCACATGCTCATGATATAGACAGACATAAACTTAATTATATGCAACGTGTTGCTTCACTACTTAGTAATGAAGACATTGATGTATCCTTAGCGAGAGACATCACTCTTTGAAATATGACCTTTTGTTCTATTATGTGTATTTAGAGCCGTCTCGCTTACTCCTGCAAAACTACATGCTTCACAATAATATTTTTTGCTTTCTCTTATTTTGTCAAGTTCTTCTTTTTTCTTTCTCAACAAAACATCCTTGTTTTTGTCGTAATATAATTTTTGGTATGCTCTGATTTGGTCTTTTTTTACATCATAATATTTTTTGTGATATTCTTCAAGATATTTTTATTGTATTCCAGTTGTTTCTTTTCTTCATCGTTTTTAAAAACTCGTTCTTCAAATTTAATCCATTTTCTGTCTTCATTTGGGGTTCCCGCTCCTTGAGCCGTGTTTGTATTCAGTGTTGGTTTTAATTCGCCTATATATTTTTGTTCTAATTCTCTCTGTCTATCAATGCTGTGGTTTTCTACTGGCTCTTCATGAATCAACACGCATTTAAAATTTTCAATCCCTTTGTTGTTCATATGATTATATAACTTTCTATTAACGCCTTTCTTAGCGAGCGATTTATGGTGGCTAAGTCTGGTATATAAATGTTGTTGTAGAGTGCTACCTATGTAAAATTCTTTGTCATTTTCATCTATGGCATTAAACAATTTATAAACTTTGTAAGTCTTTGTTTTTTCTTTCATGATTTTTTTCTTCTTCTTGTGCTTCTCGTAATACTTCTTGCTCCCCTTTCTGTACATCTCGGGCTTTCGTTTTGCGTATTCTCTCTGAGACTTTTTACGCGCCTCCAGTCTCTCTTCGTCCGTCAAATACTTGAGTGGTGGTGGCATGTTAATATCTTATATATAGTATATATACTATGTTTAAATAAAAATAGAAAATCCACCAGTCTCCAATTCCGCTCTCCCGACGCTTCCGTATTGTTTGCCCCGCGGTTTAGTCTGGTAGCACAAATCACCTTCAACTGCTTCTTTTTGCCCCGTCCTTAAAGTCCTTTTTTTTTTTTTAAGTCCCCTATAATTTTAAGGACACCCTAGAAGCGGTATTTTATCGTAATTCTAACTCCGCCCATATTACCACACGCCCCATCCTTACTTCCTTATTATTTTTATTAACATTATTATTATAAAAATAGGGTATATAAAAGAGGATTTAGCCCCATTTGACTGAGTTTAACTATGTCCTTGGGGACGTCCCCTATTTTAGTCCCCTATTTTCAGAGAAGTTGGCCGACCCCCCCCCCCCCTTTATTGTCCATAATACCATTTGGCCGAGGGGGGTAATGTTACATTTGAGAACAGGGGATTACCACCCCCGATAGTTTAAATGAAGACATTTTAACGAAATAATACCCCTACACCTATTGTTTAAGTCCTTGTGAGTTGGCGGATCCTTATTTCCATAAGTACCCTTGATTTCACAAAACATCAAAATACGCTCTCCTATTCATCGCGGGTAATAAACCGATTGAAAACTTGGCCTCCAAAACATGAAAAAAATTGATTTTTTTTGACATTTTCAAAAATTTTTCACATTTTTGAGAAAAAAAATGAAACAATAAAATGAGTATCTTTAAAAAAAATGAAAAAAAATAAGGACTTATTGAAAAAAATAAGGACACCTAGCAAGCCTTATTTCACTATAAGTCGTCTTACTCCGCGTCGTCCTTGTTTTAATAACGTATTACATTAAGATTACCACCCCCCGTTGATACGAAGGCCTATTTTGCCATAATACCGCTTCTAACCCGTCCTTGTTTTTTTTAAGGACAGCAAAAAAATAATATCGTTATGGCTGAGCCGGTGCCACCAATTTTGGTCAAAAAGGAAATCCCCGCGAATATGTCTTTGCGACACGGCGACACGGCGGTGTCGCAGTGTCGCAGTGTCGCAACCTCTGCGACAGAATTTCACTTTTTTGTCGCAGTGTCGCAAAAAATATTTTTTGTATGTTTCATGTGTATCCCCCCTACCCCCCCCCCCCCCGCCACTCACTTCGTGAGTGTCCCCCCCCCTTCCCCCCATTTGGGGTGTGATCATTTATGTTGGATAGACAGGTCTATGTTTTATATTATAAAATAAGCATTAGAAACATAAAAACACAACATAGGACACAACAAAAACAGACATTCAAACATATCAAAAACATATCTTTGTTTACAAAAAACGACACATGAAGCACACTAAGAGAGATTTCAACAAAATAACGATAAAAAACATTATATACGCAGTATATATACCATTTTATGAAATAAAATGTGTTTTTTATCGTTATTTTGTTGAAATCTCTCTTAGTGTGCTTCATGTGTCGTTTTTTGTAAAACAAAGATATGTTTTTGATATGTTTGAATGTCTGTTTTTGTTGTGTCCTATGTTGTGTTTTTATGTTTCTAATGCTTATTTTATAATATAAAACATAGACCTGTCTATCCAACATAAATGATATATATATGTATATATATATAATTCATCTACCTACTCCTACCCACCTACCCACCTACCTACCTACCTCATGACATACCTACGTATCTTCTTACCTACCCTACTTCCTGCCTATTTAGCTATCTATCTTCCTTCCTACTTACGTACCGACCTACCTACTTATCTACTTCTTTAACTTTCCTTACTTACCTGCTTACCTGCTTACCTACTCACCTACTCACTATTCGGATGAAAAATATTTATTTTTACTGCACAAGCAGGCAGCCGGCTACATATTCGTTTTGAGTTAAAGTTAATCATCATTGTGTGACCACTCCACCGTGTGTCATTTAATATTTAATCATAAGCTGATAAACGAGAACGCGAGATGTCTTACGAGAATTGTCTCAGAAGAAAGTCACGTGCATAGTGGCAACTGCCGTAAGAGCTAAGGTAATTGACTGTGTCCGGCCGGCATACGCAAATACCGGCGAATGGTGGCTAACAACGTAAAAAGGCTGGTAGCTGTGAGCCTTTTTAAGGATTTAAATTATTATATTAATAAACAAATATTAATCGAATTCAGGATAAACAGACTCTGGGGCTGTTACAATTGGCAGCCGGCGAGATATTTACTTTGAGTTATTAAAGTTAATCATTATATTATATTAATATATTTAAACGTTTACCTGCAAAAAAAAAAGCCTGTGACAGTAACACTAGGGTTTGTACAGTGAATTACTGGTCTGATAGTGGGGTGGCATTTGATGGCACCGATTGTAATTTATGTACCATGTGCGGTTAGCTCTCTGTCACAGTTCGAAGTCACGGTGGAGACTTAAAGGTCCATTCTGATTAATCATAGTAGATTGTTTTTGGCTGGATTCAGTTACTCTCAGTGCAGTGTAAAGAGTTCTGTGTTAAAGTACAGTTTGGAGCTGGTTAGTGAGTTGACCGGAGACGCCTAGGAGACGAATAAACCGGCAGAGAGCACCTCTGAGCAGTCTTCTAAGATATTAATATCTTTCGCTGTAACTGCTGTGATCGCATCATAGATCTACTTTACCAAAGAAGAAGAAAAAGAACTTGAAGACTCGCCAGACTCTGAGGAGGAGGAAGAAGAAGAAGAAGAAGAAGAAGAAGAAGAAGAAGAAGAAGAAGAAGAAGAAGAAGAAGAAGAAGCCTCGGAAGAAGAAGAAGAAGAAGAAGAAGAAGAAGAAGAAGAAGAAGAAGAAGGTCCTCGACATGACGCTATTAATGAACTGCATCGGGTCTCTGCATGACCTTAGACTGTGACTGCTTTATTTTTACACCTCACGTTTTCTTTTTGTATGTCTTGATACCTCTCCATTTTATCTCTCTGCTTCCCACTCAGCTCTACGAGTGGCAAGTATTCTATTAAAACAGTGCTTCCGCAAAAGAAGAAGAAGAAGAAGAAGAAGAAGAAGAAGAAGAAGAAGAAGAAGAAGAAGAAGAAGAAGAAGAAGAAGAAGAAGAAGAAGCCAAGAAGAAGAAGCCAAGAAGAAGAAGAAGAAGAAGAAGAAGAAGAAGAAGAAGAAGAAGAAGAAGAAGAAGAGTTGAAGAAGAAGAAGAAGAGTTGAAGAAGAAGAAGAAGAGTTGAAGAAGAAGAAAAAGAAGAAGAAGAAGAAGAAGAAGAAGAAGAAGAAGAAGAAGGAGGAGGAGGAGGAGGAGGAGGAAGAAGAAGAAGAAGAAGAAGAAGAAGAAGAAGAAGAAGAAGAAGAAGACGAAGAAGAAGAAGAAGCCTCGTACATCGCCCACTACACTGCAGTATGACAACAAAACATACACTAATGCTCTCGACATTGCTAACGCGCTGAATGATCACTTTGCGACAGTCGGCCTGAAGACTAGCGAAGCATTACCACCAACCGTTAATAATAATAATAATAATAATAATAATAATAATAATAATAATAATAATAATAATAATAATAATAATAATAATAATAATAATAATAATAATAATAATAATAGTGCTTCTCTGTCAATGGCTGATGCATTTCTGCACATGCGCCTCCATCGTCTCACCCGTGAGGGGAGTACGAAGAATTGACGATAAGCTCTAATGACACCCCCGCAAGGGCAGTTCCAACACTTCCAGACGGGCCGGTATGTTCAATGAAAATACTGGTCCAGACGGATCGGTATGTTCAATGAAAATACTGGTGGCACCGACGGGAATCGAACTGGCGACAGGGCCCAGATGGTAGAACTTGACCACTGGGCTATCACGGTGTCCAATAATAATAATAATAATAATAATAATAATAATAATAATAATAATAATAATAATAATAATAATAATAATAATAATAATAATAATAATAATAATAATAATAATAATAATAATAATAATAATAATAATAATAATAATAATAATAATAATAATAATAATAATAATAATAATAATAATAATAATAATATATCTGAGGCGTACTGATGCAGCTAATGGCATATCCTCAATGGACATAAGCCTCCAATACCCTTGTTCGAGGTCCTCCACCCCCCGTGTCAGTCTCTCGCCTGATGATCGGGGCCACCGATGGAGCTCCTGAGGGCAAGACTGCACTAAGCCGAGGTTATTCCGCAGTCCCAGCAACCTCTTGCAAGACGTCACCGAATGTGCAAGTCCATACACCAAGCGCGGTTGCTAGAGCTGCCTCGAAATAATAATAATAATAAATTTAATAATAATAATAATAATAATAATAATAATAATAATGTATCTCCTGCCAATTGCTGAGCCAAAAGGCCATGTGCATCCAGTCCTCCATTCCATAAGGAAAGTCTCCACACCAATCGGTGGAATAAAGGAAGTGACGGCATAGAACATTACTCTAGGAGCTTTATACCAATCAGCCCATTGAAAAGGACCAATGGCCTATGTACTCCCTAATAATAATAATAATAATAATAATAATAATAATAATAATAATAATAATAATAATAATAATAATAATAATAATAATAATAATAATAATAGTAATAATAATAATAATAATAATAATAATAATAATAATAATAATAATAATAATAATAATAATAATAATAATAATAATAATAATAATAATAATAATAATAATAATAATAATAATAATAATAATAATAATAATAATAATAATAATAATAATAATAATAATAATAATAATAATAATAATAATAATAATAATAATAATAATAATAATAATAATAATAATAATAATAATAATAATAATAATAATAATAATAATAATAATAATAATAATAATAATAATAATAATAATAATAATAATAATAATAATAATAATAATAATAATAATAATAATAATAATAATAATAATAATAATAATAATAATAATAATAATAATAATAATAATAATAATAATAATAATAATAATAATAATAATAATAATAATAATAATAATAATAATAATAATAATAATAATAATAATATTAATAGTGCTTCTCTGTCAATGGCGAATGCATTTCTGCACATGTGCCTCCATCGTCTCACCCGCGAGGGGAGTACGAAGATTTGAGACGATAGGCTCTACTGACACCCCCGCAAGGCAGCTCCAAGCCTTCCAGACAGACCAATACTTTCAAAGAAAATATCATTTGAAAATACTGGCACCGACGGGAATCGAACTGGCGACAGGTCGCAGATGGTAGACCTTAACCACTGGGCTATCGCGGTGCCACTAATAATAATAATAATAATAATAATAATAATAATAATAATAATAATAATAATAATAATAATAATAATAATAATAATAATAATAATAATAATAATAATATAGTAATAATAATAATAATAGTAACAATAATAATAATAATAGTGCTTCTCTGTCACAATGGCTGATGCAAATCTGCACATGCGCCTCCATCGTCTCACCCGTGAGGGGAGTACGAAGAATTGACGATAGGCTCTAATGACACCCCCGCAAGGGCAGTTCCAACACTTCCAGACGGACCGGTATGTTCAATGAAAATACTGGTGGCACCGACGGGAATCGAACTGGCGACAGGGCCCAGATGGTAGAACTTGACCACTGGGCTATCACGGTGTCCACAATAATAATAATAATAATAATAATAATAATAATAATAATAATAATAATAATAATAATAATAATAATAATAATAATAATAATAATAATAATAATAATAATAATAATAATAATAATAATAATAATAATAATAATAATAATAATAATAATAATAATAATAATAATAATAATAATAATAATAATAATAATAATAATAATAATAATAATAATAATAATAATAATAATAATAATAATAATAATAATAATAATAATAATAATAATAATAATAATAGTGCTTCTCTGTCAATGGCTGATGCATTTCTGCACATGCGCCTCCATCGTCTCACCCGTGAGGGGAGTACGAAGAATTGACGATAGGCTCTAATGACACCCCCGCAAGGGCAGTTCCAACACTTCCAGACGGACCGGTATGTTCAATGAAAATACTGGTCCAGACGGAGCGGTATGTTCAATGAAAATACTGGTGGCACCGACGGGAATCGAACTGGCGACAGGGCCCAGATGGTAGAACTTGACCACTGAGCTATCACGGTGTCCAATAATAATAATAATAATAATAATAATAATAATAATAATAATAATAATAATAATAATAACAATAATAATAATAATAATAATAATAATAATAGCTTCAATCAAAATGATAACAAGGAAATCAAGGAAGAAAAACAACCACTTCCACCTTCCTTTAAGCTGGCCCACACTACAATTGAAATAATGCATAAAACTATGAAGGATATGCAAAGAGACAAGCGGAAGATATATATAAGATTAAACCTGCTATGGTGTGCAAGATATTCGGGATTACCTCGCACCTATCCTCACTGAGCTGTTTAACCAGGCGGTAGACAATAAGCATTATCCCGACGCGTTAAAATAACTTAAGTAATAGAAACATATAAAAACAAAGATAGCAGCATACCTAGTAACTACCGCCCGATCTCATTGCTACCTATTATTGCTAAAAATTTTGACACAAAAATAAATAAGCAACTTATGACACACCTCCTCCACTATAATATATTATCGCATACCCAATATGCCTTCCGCCCTGACTCGTCCACGACTATGACCATACAAACAATCATAAACAAAATAATTGCACATAAAAATAAGCACGACCTAGTATAGTAATAGTAATAGTAATAGTAATAGTAATAGTAATAGTAATAGTAATAGTAATAGTTATATTGTAATAGCAATAGTAATAGTAAAGCAATAGTAAAAGTAATAGTAAAAGTAATAGTAAAAGTAATAGTACTAGTACTAGTACTCCTCACCCTTGACATAGACCTCTCCAAGGCATATGATACTGACGCACACGATAAACTAATATATAAGCTCAAACATAATTTTAACTTCTGCGAAGGCACCCTTGCCTTCTTTGCCTCTTACTTCTTTAATATAACTCAACAACTTCATACCCAATATACCCGCTCGCAACCGCGTCGGAACGATAACGCATGGAATTCCACAGGGCAGTATATTATCTACTACCCTCTTCCTTCTATACATTAATAATATCACCCGACACATCACTAATGGAACAGTCTTTAAATACGCTGACGACACCACACTGGTAATCACAGCGAAAACTAGCGCAGCACTGCAAACGATCAAAGATAATAACAAAGAATAAGACTATGTACATTCCCCCTTTGAGATATGTGCCCCCATGTTCCATCCTGCCTATGCATTCTCTGCCTCTGTCTGTCAATATGCCCCCTTTATTCCAATTCACCTCGAAGCCTTATGCCATTATTTACAGCCGTTCCCTCCCCCCTTGTAGACCCTGTCACTGTTAAACTTTGTTTAGTTTCCTGTTTTGTTTTTCTTCTTGTTCCATCTTCCTTCCTATCCCCCTTCCTACATGCTGAGCCGATCCAGCTCGTCCTCGTCTAAATCCACCATCCATTCCCTAATCACCCCCGCCGTTTCTTGTCGTACCAGTGTCCCCTCCTCTCTTTCTTGGTTATCCCTCTCACCCGTACCCTCTGTCATTACTTCGCCCCTCAGCGGGTCCTCCAAATCCCCCATAACAGCCACCAAATCGTTTATGTGTTTTATTTCTCTCTCCACTTCCAATGACTTTATCCATTCCCCCGTCTCCTTCCACCGCCACTCATTGTCACGCGAGTTTCCCTTAGTTATTTCCTTCGTCCATCGGTCCCTCAAGTACCCTATGAACTGTGCCCATCGTGTGGGATGTCCGTCACGCCATTTCCTCTCCCAACCCCGTGTCTCCTCAACCGTGCCCAAGATCGAGGCCTCCGAAGACAAAATGATACTTCGGACCAGTTCCCCCTTTTTCCGTTCTACCCCCTGAATATATACATATTGTCTATGTGCCTCGTCGGATTCCTTGTAATGAGCCAACAGGGTTCCCTCATTTCCTCCGGCATCGTACTAGTCGCCGCCTCCCATATCGATCGTATTATTGCCTATCTCGTTTCCTCAATTATTTCCTTGACATATCGTGATTGTTCCTGTCCAGCCTCCAATGCCTGAGGCAACTCTGCCAACTGGCTCTTCGTCTCATCGTCCATCTCTCCCTAAATCTCCCTTTCCACCCCCAGAGCATCCTCCAACTCCTTCTCCTCCGCACGCTTCTTTGCCTCCATTCTAAGACTTATCCTCCTTTCATCCATCCCTAATGTAGAGGCAACCATGTCATGCCATATCAATGTGTAGTCCCCCAAGCCCCCACTTCCGTTCTGTGTTCCCTTTTGACATGTTGTCCCATGCCTTTTCCCCTGACCCATCAACCCGGCCCCCTTGACACCCTGTGAGTTCCACCCACTATTCCGTGTCATTCCTGTGTTTCCACTCCACCAACCATCGTGAAAACAAATCGCCATAACATTACAGCCCAAAGCAAACATATAACCAAGGTTTGCACAAGATTTTCCAGCCCATTTGTGAGTGTCGTGACAAGTGTGGTGTGTCCCTGTGACATGTGTCCACAGCAACCCTGCTCGGATGATCCCACAAAATGCCCGAGAACCCAGAAACATCCCATGAAACGTATGTCCCCATCATATATGCATCCAAATGCATCCACATTCCATAACAAATGTCAAGTTTCCATGTGAACAATAATAATAATATATAATAATACTATATCTGAGGCGTACTGATGCAGCTAATGGCATATCCTCAACGGACATAAGCCTCCAATACCCTTGTTCGAGGTCCTCCACCCCCCCGTGTCAGTCTCTCGCCTGATGATCGGGGCCACCGATGGAGCTCCTGAGGGCAGACTGCACTAAGCCGAGGTTATTCCGCAGTCCCAGCAACCTCTTGCAAGACGTCACCGAATGTGCAAGTGCATACACCAAGCGCGGTTGCTAGAGCTGCCTCGAAACCCCACCCATAACAATCTGGTGTCTGCTGGGTCCTGGGCTATCAACCAGCATATGCGGAGTTTAAGATCTTTTACGCGCGCAACGACCCTCCTCCCCAGCATCTACCACCAAAGGGTTATGAGTTGGAGTCACAGTTTAACGCCTTGAGGCCATTGGGCTGGAACTCTGTTTAGCAAGTGTGACTAGGTTTTTTCATCGGGATTTCCCTCAAATATGTCACAGTCAACACTCCAAGGATATATAATAATAATAATAATAATAATAATAATAATAATAATAATAATAATAATAATAATAATAATAATAATATTAATGTGGACATCACCCCCCGAATTATCCGGTAAAAAAACTTATTTATAGATTTCGTCTGGCCGGACACGTCTGAAATGCCAATTTGATCCTGGTCTTTTGGCGGCTTTTTGTCTTTGCGTCACTGAGCTAATATAATGAGACATCATTCTCTTTTTTGAGGACTGTGTTTGGTTATATTACCGACTTACTCTTCCATTGAGCTATCGTTGGGGGATAGTACATTTGGAGTCCATAGCTAAAGGCTGATTTCTTTTCTGATCTGTCGCAGACATCAGATAAGCACAAATTTATTTTTCGCTGATCTGTCGCACAGACATCAGACGAAAACAAACACTCCTACTCATCCTCAAACAAAAAAACTTACAAACAAGCGATCAATTTGTCACAAGCTGGCATAACCTTTAGCCCTTGTGCACATTTGGCTTCTGTGTGCTCTTCTACAAGACACCAGACCACACCTACTCCACTCCCTCTTGCTGCTTGCATAAAGCCAAGTAGGACAAGTGCGAAACAAACATCAGACAAACACACAGAAAGAGGAAAAACGAGCAAAGCACTCCCACTCTCTGTTCTGAACCATTTTCCTTGCATTTTCTCTGCAGAAACCAGAGGAGATTACACTGGCATCTCTCACACAAGAGCAAGACAAATATCGAAGCACTGTCCGACGACAGACTGACTTCTACAAAACAGCTCTTTTGACCAATCTATCGTTATCTCTGTGTAGGGCCTGACGCCCCATAACTATTTCAACAGAGAAAAGGAAGAAGGAGAAGAAGGTTGCATAGAGTGATAAGAATAACAGAGGAAAAAAAGAAGAAAAAAAAGCAGACGTGACTCTCACAACATAAGATGGAAGACGAGAATGAGCAGGCTGGTGTGACACCAACTGATTATGGTCCTAGTGAGGGAGGAGAGGACCAGGAGACTCAGTACTCAGAAGAGAGGGGGGAGATGGAGAGGAGAGAGAGGAGTATACGTTTACAGCCGATGTAGAGTCGACAGGGGGGGGGGGGGGGTAATGCACAAGAAGCGAGTGCAGGTCAGACTGGAGGATCTCCATTGACAGAGGCAGAGAGAGAGATGGAGGATGTTGGCCAGAATATCCCAAATACATGGGAACAGTTGGCTACATATGATGATGAAGAGTCCTTCTTCCTTAACTACCCAACCTATTGTAAAACACACATCTACATTCCTTACGAGAAAAGGAATAGACCAGGACAAGGTCAAAGCAACCTCCTGATCGAAATTCCCGGCCTTGCGAAGCCTCTCTTCAACAAAGTGAGGTTTGAGCACGAAAGAGTGTCATTGCAGGATATCAAGTATGGCGACACTCTTACACTGTGCGACATATACGACATATCTGCAACACTCTACGCTGCTGTGCTCGTTGCGGAATTTTATGAACGCACAAACATACAGTGGAAAAATAAACGCACAACTGCAGCATGGCTGTCTGTCTGTGGTGTCCCCATTGATATCAAGAATCTAGAAAGAAAGTTCGAAGGTAGAAACCAAAGTGGCATTGAGTTTGCCCTTGAGGCTTTTGTAACTGCCTTCACACGGGCTTACAACGAAATGTACAAAGCACTGAAAGACAACACAAGGCAACATCCTCTTTACGAGGAGGTTGACCAGTCTTGTCAGGTGCTTGAACGCCTCACACAACTCCATAAGGGCCTCTTTGAGGGGAAGGAGCAAAAACCATGGAAACAATGGGCCCACACGAAGAATCACACTCTCATTAAAGGCCCTCTCACAACAATCCCAAATAATAACAGAGCTGATAAGTCTTCCATGAGAGAAAATGCACACTTCCTCTCGCGCCACAGGGCTTGCACAGTTCGTGACTCATCTAGCACGACAGGTGAAAGAAGAAGAGACGAGACAGAAAGAGGAGAAGGAGCAGAAGGAGAAGATAGCTGTGGCAATGGCAGTAGCACGGGTGGTTCCACAGCCAACGGCTCCACCTACCACATCTAACCCAGCTCCCAAGAAAGCAGGAGGAGGACCCTCAGGAGGAGGACCCCAAGGGGGGGGGACAGTAATTAACGTGACTGACTCCCAGAACAAAAAGCAGGCGCTGCAGCCAGCCCTAGCTAAAATCAAAATTGGGGGAGGGGGCCTTAAGCTCTATGCTATCACTGCCAATGAGGCTGACACAGAGAAGACCCTCATGACTAAGCTCAATGACAGCAAAACCAGTGTGAGGTGGAGCAGGAGTATGAAGTCCTAGAACATCTCTGTGATCGATCCCTCCTTGGAGCTGGTTTTGATCGTATAACTTACGAGAAGTACAGAGGAGAGGAGGAGCTAGCAAGGAAAGGTGGACATGCAGAGATGAGTTGTACTCTGGCCATTGCTGCCCTCATTCGATACTTTAAGGCAAGTGGATACCAACACTTGTGCACTGGCACATTGATTGGGTTTGAAATTTTCGACTTAGTATCGGAGCAGTTGCAGTCTGTCACTCAGCTTGCATCTGTCTTAACAAATGTGGGCACCCAGTACACTCTCTTTTATAACCACAAAGCCATACTCCTATATTTCCTCAGTGCTTTGCACGTCTACAACAAAAATAAGCTCACACTGCTCATGCAAGACTGCAAAACCTTCGACAAGGTAAAGCACTTGAACTTTTTGGAGATGAGCGTCTTTGAGGCCACGACTAAGGCCGTGAGCCCAAAAATGTTGTGGACCGAAGTAATGACCGGTTGTCAGAGGCTCGACAGCCAGACAGCATCCTTGATCGGTTCTGCATCGGCTTCTGCTCAACCGCAAGCCGCACATACGCAACGATCTCTAGGAAAGCGACCAAGAGAGAACAGTCGTGAAGCTAACACACCTTGTATTCGTTGGTGGGCACGGGCACAATGCTTCAAACACACAAATAAGAAATGCCCGTACAACCACGATGTCGAGGACACCCGCATCCGAAACACACTCCTCAAGAACGTACGGTCGGACGAAACCAACACCGTCGCCGTTCTGCGCCGACTGCGCAAGGATCAGGGGTGGAAATTACAGGATGTCGCGGACCATGACCACGAACTAGCTGACGCGATCAATTCTCTTTTCGCTAGAGATGATCAGACGGCAGCCATAGAAGCCGCAAGTAGAGGAAGAGGTGGAACACGAGGAAGAGGAGGAGGGAGAGGAATCAATCGAGGAGGAGGAGCCCCTTTCGCACGAGGCACATACACTCGCGGGGGGGAGAGAGGATTTGTGAGAAGAGGAGGAGGAAAAGGTGTATTTCAAGGTAGAGGAGGAGGAAGATGGGTTGGCCGAGGTGGATACGGCAGCGCAGAGCGCCCGTACCACAGAGATGGGGGCTGGGCAGACGGCTCGAGCTCAAGCTCGAGTTCCTCAGCACCACAGGCCTATGCGACATCAGGCGCAACCACTACCGACACTGATGCCGACTCAGGTAACAGATTTGAGGTAGTCCAATGACTAGAGAAGGAGGGAGAAAACAGAACAACATGCATTGCACGATACACCGTTGTGCAGGTCCCAACCAAGGGTACCAGTGAGTTTAAGAGCCCACAGCAGGCCACAGACCAACTCAAAGGTAGTACAATACCAGTACACCCATCACGACAACAAACAGTGCATGCTGTTAATAGGCAGGCGAGTAAAGCGCTGGCAAAGAGAAAGCAGGCGGGCCTGTCGCAGCCACAGCCGAAGAAAGTAAGAATAGAACCGGCAATCAATCGTATCAACTTGCCGAGACAGACAATAGACAAGGAGGATGGAGGACATCAACCTCTCCTCACGGTCTCAAACAGAGAAAGCAAGGACAATCATCCTTCGCCTGTGAACAATACCCAAAAAGACATTACAAAAACGGCGGAAAGGGAGGAGGAGGCGAACCTCGAGAAAAGGATACAGATTTTAGAACACAAGCTCCTTGTATTGGCCTTAAAAAGTCACCGGCCAGACGCTTTATGCTATACGAACTTTTTTTGTGAAACATTAAATACCTTTATAAAACGTTGGTAATGATACTATGGCGAATATTAATATTGTCGGCCAGAAATTTACTACGAAACACCATGAGTGGTTAGAAACTAATATGAAAAAATCATCTGGCACCTTGAAAGGAGTTAGTAGTCGGACGGATATAACGGGCATCATCACTTTAAATTTTAAATTGAAATCCGGACGAGTATATCGAGTGAACTTTTACGTTGTCCCCGAATACCACGGATCTGTTCTTTTGTCGTACGACCAACTGGCGACAATGAACGTAGTGATTGATTGCGCCGCCAAAAGAGTCATATGCGGCGTAGAGCCAGGAGAAGAATATACTGTCGACTCTCTCCATGCTATTGACTCATACGAGGCCCTACACCTAGGGGTAGAATCGGAAGGGAAACAGGTGGCCATTACACACGCATATGAGGCATATATGCCAACGGACGCGGTGTCTAAAGATGGTTCAAACCTGTCAGACAAGAGAGAGGCGGAGGTCTATACGGCTACAGTCTCTACACAATGGGATAAAAAGTCGATAGACGATCTCATTGAAAAGAGGAAAGAGGAGATTATATGCATGGGAAAAAGGTGCCCATCGTTGGCGAGATTTGAAGAAGGAGCAGGGGCCGATGTATATATTACCAACGAGTATTGCTTTCACGTAAAGGTGGAAGAGAAGGACAGACAGGAGTTTATACCGAGGAGAAGGGGACGACTCCCTGATATCCCGGCAGAAGATATTAAAAGCTTTAATACCGAATTCTGGGGTGACGAGCCTACGTGGCCGCGCTCACTGACAGAAGTGAAAAAGTGCCTGCGCACTCTTTTTGAAAATAATAAACCATATACGGTCATACTCCCCGTACAATGAGAAGGCGATATGGGCGCAGGAGATACGGGACCGGCTTATTGATCATCCGATACCGGTGCCCTCACGGAAGCAACACTTAGTGGTGGCTTGTCGTCTCGGGACTCGTGAGCAGAGCAGTGCATACAAGCGGAAGCTCAGAGACCAGGACAAGTTGAAATTGATTCCTCAAGCATTCACATGCTTCGATGGTTTCTACACCCGAAAAGCTCCGTTGCAATATGCGAGATTAATAGATATGTTGGTAGGTCTGGCGGAGGACGACGAACCAGACACTGCCACATATGAAAAAACGGGAATGGACGATATATCAGAAGAAGAGTTGGGCTTGGAGGAGGACAGAGCACCCCTCAAGCATCAAAAGAGAATGTCAGAGGAGGAGTTTAAGGCGGCGATAGACGAGAAATTGGCAGGAGGAGCAGGTACGGAGAAGGAGAAAGAGGTTTTGAAAGAGAGATTGAAGGCGAACAAAATGATTTTTGACCCCCCTCAAGCGGGAGGTGTCAAGCCGGAAGACTTCACTGCGGTTATTTGTAAAATACCAGGTGCTGAGCCTTCACCGGCGCCACGACGGGCAAATCTGAGTATACATGAAGCAAAGATCGCAGAAGAACAAGCACGGCAGTTACTCGATGAGGATTTCATTGAGGGATCGACATCTCCAATAGTTTCCCAACCGAGACTGGTGCCTAAACCGGGAGGAGAATGGCGCTTAACGGTTAACTATGCCCGCGTCAATAAAATTTTAGAGGAGGAACGAAATCCATTACCTACTCTTGAAGAAGGAAGGCGAGTATTGCGGAACGCCAAGCTATACTCAGTCATTGATCTGAAGAATGGCTTCTGGCAAATTCCACTGGATGAAAAGTCCAGATGGCTGACTGCATTTGTAGTAATGGAGATATATCAGTGGAAAGTACTTCCGATGGGACTCAAACAGGCCCCGGGACTCTTTCAGAAAGCGATGCAAAGCATGCTGAGTAGCAAATATGATGACCAGACAGAGGGAGGTTTCATGAGGAGAAGAGGACAGAAGGCGGGAGAGTACGCATTTTGTTACATCGATGACATCATCGTGTACTCCAATACGATGGAAGAGCACATCGACCATCTAACAGACATTTTCAGGCGTATCAAACTATTTGGCCTGAAATGTAATTTGAAGAAATGTCAACTCGCAAAGACAAGCGTGACATATTTGGGGTACGAAATCTCTTACAATAGAGTCTCGATATCCAAAGAGAAGAGGGAGGAGATCATGAGCCGGCAGAGGCCGAAGAATCGCACAGAGCTGCACTCATTTCTTGCGATGGCGCAATATTACAGCCAGTTCATACCCAATTGGGGTGCAACTCGGGCTAAGTTGGAGAGAATGATCGACTTCGGTGATTTTGAAAAGTGGGATGATGAAGCCTTACAAGCGTACAACACGCTCAAAGATCTCATCTACAAAGATCCGAAGGATGGCGGACTCGTGCTGATGATGCCCGACTTTTCGAAGCAATTCGTAGTCGACACAGACGCATCAAAGTTCGCGATCGGCGCAGTCTTACAACAGGAAGATGAGGAGAAAAAGTTGCGCCCGATCATGTTTATAAGTAGAAAGTTGTGTTCGGCGGAGCGAAACTATTGTGCGAGACAGAGAGAGGCACTGGCGGTGGTCTGGGCCCTCAAACGGTTGAGAGAGTATTTATGGGGTGGACCTCAGTTTATAGTAAGGACTGATCACCAGAATTTACTATGGCTGATGAATCATGAACAGACTGGCAGTCTAGCGAGATGGCAGGCATTCTTGTCATGTTTCAATTTTACAATGGTCCATCTATCCGGCAAGAGAAATGTTGTCGCTGACAGCCTCTCCAGGCTAGAGTTTCACTCAGAAGTGGCAGCTCTCGTATCATCAGCAGAAATGGAGGATCTATCCCCAGACTGCACATACGAAGTGCATCATATCGAGTCGATGCAGATGGCGAGAGGGGTCCGATATAACCGATCGGGTCTACGTCATAGCCCGCAAGGTCCGGATCATGGGATATGTTGTACAGCACATGTCCTCGAGGATGCTGAGTGGTCCTATGAAGCATATGAGAATATGAAGGCGGAGATAAAACAAAAAGAGATTAAGCAAGAAGCATATGTGGAACACCCGCAGGAGAACAAGGAGGAGTTAGACAAAAACCCTGAGAGGATAGGAGTGCAGCTAGAGGATGGGACTATCCACATAGCCTCACCCACTGCATAGAGACAGCAACAGGCTCTCGATCTGGAGTTCAAAGAGCTAATACAGCTATACAAGAACCCGAACGAGCTGAAAATGACGAAGGAGATTAAGGAGCAACAGAAGGAGATGGGGTGGAGAGACGGTCTCTTGTGGTACAAAGGCCAACACGGGCGCTATGCATCACAACCAGACAAATGGACTCTCTGGGTTCCTGAGAAACTCAGACACATCATTTTTGTCGCTGCTCATAACTGCCCACTACTGGCGCACCCGGGCCGACAAAGAACGCATATGTTCATTTCGAGACGATTCTGGTGGAAGAAGATGAAGGAGAATATTGACGAACAGGTCAATGCATGCATCCCATGCAAGACATCCAAAACACCATTGAAGGCGAATTTTGGCCTGATCGGGACTTTTCCTTTACACTTAGGAATGTTCGAGTTCTTACACACTGATCATGTAGGACCTTTCCCGGTCACGACGGAAGGTTACAGATACCTTCTAACGGCCATAGACAGAGCCACCAACTATGTATGGGTGGTCCCAGTCAAAGACGTTACGGGCGAAACAACAGCCAAGGCGTTGATTGACAGGATCATCTCACAGATTGGGGTGCCGAGAAAAATATGCTCAGATCGAGGCTCTGACTTTAATAATGAAGTCATCTACAAGCTATCTGCATATTACAGCATGAAATGGCAATATGTCACCGCCTATAACCCCAGAGCGAACGGCAAGATAGAGCGGGTGCATAGACCCCTCAAGGCCGCGCTGAAGATGTATTGTATGAAGAAGGAGAACCAAAAGGCATGGGTGGAGGCAGCATCCTCGTTTGCCTTTGCTATGAATTGCCTACCCTCTACAGCGTTAGGTGGTTCAAAAGGTTCCGTCTCGCCATACCAATTGGTATATGGGCGTGAGCCCGCCATCCCAGCCTCACTGCTGCACCCAAAAGATTCATGGGCAGATCAAGATGAGCTGTTTGGGGTGAGACTTCGGGCGAAGATGGAGGCGGAGCAAATAGTACAGGCGCATAGGGAGGCGGAGCGCAGGAAGACTGATGCTGAAGGTGTCAGGCAGGCACACCTGGATCAAGTCAGATTTCAGGTCGGGGATATTGTACTACTGTATCATCCTCAGGTTCCTCAGGGAGTCAGCTCGAAGCTGTTCATCCACTGGAAAGGACCATACCAGATCATGGAACAGATGGGGCCTTTGAATTATAAAATCAGGGGCAGAGGAAAAGTTCAAATAGTCAATGTACGAAGGCTGATTAAGTATGATCCCTTCCTACTTGAAGATGAGTCCGTTGATCAAGCACTCAAACGGATGGAGGCTGACTTTAAAGAGGTCCCACCAATCCGTCAGGAGGATATCTCGGAACGGGATGCCTACAGGGCACCAATAGCGGAGAAGGAGGAGGCTGAGCTGGAGAACAAGCGGGCCACCGACCGCAAAAGTGCGGCGGGGACTCAGACCCGCAAAAGGGTGGAGTCGAACGTGCCGGAAGGAAAGTTCACGGAGGCGCAAATAAGGAGAGCGCAAAATGACCTTATCTACGACCGACCGAGAAAGGCGATAAGGACGGCACGTTCGCAAGGAGTCCATCAAGAGGGGAGCGATGACGGAGATCAAGACCCTCGCGCGGGCAATGACACTCTCGTTCACCCCAGTTGGAAAGAAGGAGATGCGATTGGACATATTTCATGCGCCAAAGACGCTTTTTACTTGGTGAGGCCTGCGGCTCAACACGTAGCCGATGACACGCTCTCAGATTTATATCTCATGAGAGTCATGGCAGTACCTCACAAACGCCATACGCGATCGAATCGAATTTCGACTGCGGCACAAATCATACAACCAGTCTTACATTTCTGGAGGAGTCTGGATCCAGTGGAAGATCCTAAAGTAAGACAATACCTTCCAGTATATAAAGACGCCAAGAAACTTGAGACATGGGATGATACCATATCTCCCACAGATAAAGATCATACCGCGTGGACCATACAAACACTACCACGAGGGGTGCTGGACATTCCTTTTGACTTGGCACAAGGCGCAATCCCTCACAAAATTTGGGACGTCCTCGAACAGTCTACCTTAGACTTAACTTTGGTTGGAGGTCCTCCACCAGGTAAAGGAGTCCGCGCGCGTAAACGGCGTCTATAGTAAGTATTTTTTTTCTCTAGAAGTATTGTGGACCTGATCGATTGCGAACATAGCATTGATCCAATATCGTCCCGACAACCTTACTTAGATATTAAAGCTACTACAGCATTCATTCTTCTAGAGATTAACAAGACACGGCTGACAAAAAACAGGCATTCTATTCTCTTGCTTCGGCAGAGACAGACGAGACTGCCACGAAACAGCACCGTTACGGGATCGCTATTTGAGTGAGCGATGGTGTTTCCTGGATACGACCCGCATTAGTACCAGAATGATGATCTCATTAAAGACTCTACAGTCTAATCAACAACTGATATATTTTAATAACATGAACTGCTACACCGGATTCCATCGATCTCTACTTGTATCGGCATATCGCAAGGTTAGGGCGCACTCAACCCAACTTCGGATATAGTCGTCAGACTTGATCACCTGACACTATATTAAATGATACCGATTTATACAAGGGTATGTCTTCACAAAAAGTAAATATATTTATGGAAACCGACGACCGGTTATTACATATATATGGAAATGGCGACATTACATTATTACTCAAGCATAAAAATTATACTTGGACATACTGCACAAATATCTTATCGACAGAAGAAAAAGGAAGATTTTAATATAGATACTGAATGTGCTAGAGTATATATACGATCGGTACCGGGGCAAGTATCATTGTTGTTTTATAATGGCTAATTCGTGGGTTGATGTATCTTCATACATAACTCTAAACGAATCTTAGTCAGAAAAGAAATCAGTTTAAAGCGTATTATGTCGGAAACGAAGTTCCGCCATAAAAAACTGGGAGGGGGTACTGTGGACATCACCCCCCGAATTATCCGGTAAAAAACTTATTTATAGATTTCGTCTGGCCGGACACGTCTGAAATGCCAATTTGATCCTGGTCTTTTGGCGGCTTTTTGTTTTTGCGTCACTGAGCTAATATAATGAGACATCATTCTCTTTTTTGAGGACTGTGTTTGGTTATATTACCGACTTACTCTTCCATTGAGCTATCGTTGGGGATAGTACAATAACAATAATAATAATAATAATAATAATAATAATAATAATAATAATAATAATAATAATAATAATAATAATAATAATAATAATAATAATAATAGTGCTTCTCTGTCAATGGCTGATGCATTTCTGCACATGCGCCTCCATCGTCTCACCCGTGAGGGGAGTACGAAGAATTGACGATAAGCTCTAATGACACCCCCGCAAGGGCAGTTCCAACACTTCCAGACGGGCCGGTATGTTCAATGAAAATACTGGTCCAGAAATAGACCGGTATGTTCAATGAAAATACTGGTGGCACCGACGGGAATCGAACTGGCGACAGGGCCCAGATGGTAGAACTTGACCACTGGGCTATCACGGTGTCCAATAATAATAATAATAATAATAATAATAATAATAATAATAATAATAATAATAATAATAATAATAATAATAATAATAATAATAATAGTGCTTCTCTGTCAATGGCTGATGCAAATCTGCACATGCGCCTCCATCGTCTCACCCGTAAGGGGAGTACGAAGAATTGACGATAGGCTCTAATGACACCCCCGCAAGGGCAGTTCCAACACTTCCAGACGGACCGGTATGTTCAATGAAAATACTGGTCCAGACGGAGCGGTATGTTCAATGAAAATACTGGTGGCACCGACGGGAATCGAACTGGCGACAGGGCCCAGATGGTAGAACTTGACCACTGGGCTATCATGGTGTCCAAATAATAATAATAATAATAATAATAATAATAATAATAATAATAATAATAATAATAATAATAATAATAATAACAATAATAATAAAACTATTTCCCGCCATGTGATGTGTGTCACATGTATGGCAACCCTTGCTCATTCCACCACACACATGAGAACCCAAAAGCAAGCAACCCAAGAAAATTATATGATGCACGCCCCCAACACATATTCATCCAAAAACATTCATATGCCACCAATAAATGCCAAGTTCCCCCGTGAATAAACCATGCCGCATCTTCGGCGAATCTGTGCGTTTTTTGTTATTGCCAGAGATGTTGTTACAATCCCCGAAGATAGCTCAATAAAAGTCGGTAATACAACCAGACACAAATCCCCGAAAGAGAATGATGTCTCGTTATATTAGCTCAGTGAAGCCCCCCCTTTATTGTCCATAATACCATTTGGCCGAGGGGGGTAATGTTACATTTGAGAACAGGGGATTACCACCCCCGATAGTTTAAATGAAGACATTTTAACGAAATAATACCCCTACACCTATTGTTTAAGTCCTTGTGAGTTGGCGGATCCTTATTTCCATAAGTACCCTTGATTTCACAAAACATCAAAATACGCTCTCCTATTCATCGCGGGTAATAAACCGATTGAAAACTTGGCCTCCAAAACATGAAAAAAATTGATTTTTTTTGACATTTTCAAAGCTTTTTCACATTTTTGAGAAAAAAAAATGAAACAATAAAATGAGTATCTTTAAAAAAAATGAAAAAAATAAGGACTTATTGAAAAAAATAAGGACACCTAGCAAGCCTTATTTCACTATAAGTCGTCTTACTCCGCGTCGTCCTTGTTTTAATAACGTATTACATTAAGATTACCACCCGCCATTGATACGAAGGCCTATTTTGCCATAATACCGCTTCTAACCCGTCCTTGTTTTTTTTAAGGACACACTGGAAGCAAAAAAACAATATCGTTATGGCTGAGCCGGTGCCACCACCAGACACCTAGGAGCGCTGGTCAAAAAGCCCACCTCCCGACTTTCGGTGCGGACAACTTTTCGCTTTTTTGTGGTGTGATCATTTATGTTGGATAGACAGGTCTATTTAACTATTAAATACAAGCACAAAAAAAGTAAAAAACCAACATTAGATATATAGAAAACATACATAGAAACTCAAAAACAAAGGTTTGATTTTAGAAAAATAAGATAGACTAAGCACACTAAGAGAGATTTCAACGAAATTACAACAAAAAACATTATATACGTAGTATATATATCATTTTATGAAATAAAATGTGTTTTTTGTTGTAATTTCGTTGAAATCTCTCTTAGTGTGCTTAGTCTATCTTATTTTTCTAAAATCAAACCTTTGTTTTTGAGTTTCTATGTATGTTTTCTATATATCTAATGTTGGTTTTTTTACTTTTTTAGTGCTTGTATTTAATAGTTAAATAGACCTGTCTATCCAACATAAATATATATATATATACATACATGACCATTTATGTATATACGGCTGTCTATCCGCAAAGTATAAAACAAGCCGTTAAAATGTGTAAAACCAACACTGGACATATAGAAAAAATGTCCAACTCTTGTAAAAACCGACGAAGGTTTTCCAAAAATCAACAAACTAAGCACATTTAGAAAGAATTAAGACATATTAAGCACATAGTCCATATTTTTACTACATAAAAATATATATAAACAAAGTTTATATGGACTATGTGCTTAATATGTCTTAATTCTTTCTAAATGTGCTTAGTTTGTTGATTTTTGGAAAACCTTCGTCGGTTTTTACAAGAGTTGGACACTTTTTCTATATGTCCAGTGTTGGTTTTACACATTTTAACGGCTTGTTTTATACTTTGCGGATAGACAGCCGTATATACATAAATGGTCATAGGGGGGAAGGGGGGGCGGTTTCAACGAAGTTGAAACGGGGGGGGTTGGGGGGGATAATGTGAGAGTAAAAAAATGTAGTGCTTATGTAGTGCTTGTTGAGCACAAAAAGCAGTCCTGTTTCTTTTTGTGTATATGAGCACGGGAGAGAGAGTTTTTATTAAATACCGCTTCCTACATAGTGTCCAATCCCCCACGTTGGACACGGCCGACTTCAGTTTTTGATGGTTGGACACTTTTTATTATGTTTTTTAAAGGATTTTATATATTATTATTCTTACTATTAATACTTTTTTTACTTGGACATGGTGTCCAACCTTATATAAGAAAAAAATATATATAGTCTCTACTAAAATAGTATAGCCCTATATAAAAGGGTTTTCGGCTCCCAAGGCCAAAGGGCGGACAGGGGCAGGAAGATGAATTTTAATTAATCTCCCTCTGCTCTCTCTCGCAGTCGTCCGCCCTTTATCCAACGTGTGGTGATGGAAATCCAGTGGAAATCCACACAACGAACAACGGAAAAACGAAATGAAAACAACATAACAAATTAATAATGACTGCTAAATTTTGCAAAAAATAAAAGCCCATAAAGGAAAATAAAATAAACGAGCAAGCACCTCAAAAGAGAAACTCATCACACCGCTCCGTCAAAAGTAAAAAGGCAATATGACAAAAAAAAAATAAAGGCATGAAGAAAAATTCTTGTGTAACGAGTGAGAATTGAACCCACGACACGGAAAACCGAGTGTGAGCACCCTTCCCATTCATCCAAGACATCGTCATGCAACAATTTCGCAACAATTACAACCATAAAACATACACATCCAACTTAAGAGATAATCTGGAAAAAAAGTGGAGCAGGGACGACACGTAGAAATGGAAAAAATTATTATTATTTTTCAGTAAAAGTGTGCGGGCAAAACAATGCCGTGTGCCCGCCTGCCCGCCTGCCCGCCGGACAAGCGGGCAAAACTGCCAGAACATCCTCATAAACAGAATGAGTGAGAACCTAGTAAGTAGGGAAGACAGAACGATTGAAGAATGGATTGATGTCTTTAAGACGACGAAGGAGAGTAAGACTAATTTGAAGAAGTATAGAATAAGATGTGAAGAAAGAGTAGCCAAAGCAAATAAAGAAATAGAATTATTGAAGGAGAAAATGAAACCAGACCTAACCAAAATGAGAGCAATTGACATTATGATTGAAAGATTGGATAACGAAAAGAATAATGTTGAGGAGGATAGAGAATATGAAAGGAACAGGAAGAATGAATTGAAGAGAATTGAAAAAGAAAGAAAATTATTCAAAGAGTGGAGGAGGGAGCATAGGAGCGAGTTTGGCAAAGTTGTCCAAGATAGAATTCTTAGAGGGATTGAACACGAAAAACTTACTTTCAATCAATCCTACATTAGATATTCAACATATATCCCAGTCCAAGTTAAATCAGAATATAGTCTGATGAATGAGCATGATGGGAATATGTATATATGTATGAGAGGAGATTAGAGTAGCCTTGTTTATGTTATGCATCTGCCTACCTGCTCACTTCTCCTTAAGCAACACGATAGACAACAAACAATGCTTCAACCCTTCTCATTATTAGTTTATTTATAAAAAGCACATATAAGTATATTGATTAGAACGGCTTCAAGGCACTACCCACATATGTGTTTTTGTGCTTTTTGATGTGTGGGTAGGTCATGTCGGAAGAATTGGTGCGGATGTTCAGGGAGGCCAATATCTCCGAAGTGGATGGGAAGACTATCATCACGTTGGACGGCAAGAGAACTCCAGCCCCTTCTGCTACCGCCACTCCCGCTTCTGATCCTCCCGCTTCTGATCCTCCCACTGATCAAGAAGAGGATGAAGGTAATGAGGACACTCCCCCGCAAGGGTGGCACACATATGATACTCTGGAAGAAGGATATGCTCAGGGAAGAAACATACGTGTCAGAGTGTCAAAGGAATTCCTCAAAGCGACAAAATTGGCGGGGTCTTTTTACAACAAGTCTACGATCCGAGAAGCAGGGAGAGAAAATTTTTTTATAAAACAGCAGTATGGAATACTAATATTCAAAACCCAAAGCACACAAAGAATTTTCTTGTCTCCGTCAATGGCGAAGTATTTGTTTACAACTCAGTGACTGCAGTTGCGAAATTGGGAGATAGAACTCTCAATATTAATTGGATGATACCTCTGGAGTGACTTTTTACAATCAACTGATTTATTAAAGTATGTTTCTTACTAATTGATTGTTGTTTAAAGTATTCTTAAATCCGGTGTGAACATTGAATTCATTAATAAAAACAATTTATGACTTAGAAAAATATAGACTTGTTGTATATACACTGGCCAATGTGGAGTGAGAGTGATAGAAAGTTTGTGAGGCAACTAAAAGTAGCAGACACCGAACAAAAAATTTATAATGTAGTGTCTAATCATTTTGATAGTGACCATAAGCCGTCAATCGCCTTCCATAATTCTATAATGTTATTATTTTCTAATAAAACTACTGACGAAGAAGCACTGGAAACATTAAAAGTTATTTACCCTAAATATGTCATAATTTATCCAAATTTACAATCAAGACGACAACGAATATCTGAAGTTAGAATGAAGGCAATTAAACCAAATCAAAGTGAAAAAGTTTATGAAATGTCCAAACTAGATAAATACTTCAATTTGAACGAAGATGAAAGAATTGAAATCGTAGAAGGATACAAGAAAGATGTGAAGCAGAAAAATGAAGAAAAAAATACAAATAGATGTGCGGGATGTGATGGCGAAAATGAATGAAATGATCATGAGCGATGATGTCTATATGAAACTGCTATCATTAATGATAGCAACTGGTGCCCGCCCCGTAGAGATATTTGATAAGAATACATATGAATTAATCCCTGATAAGCCGAGTTGGTTAAGAGTGAATAATCTAGCGAAGAAACGGGAGGGGCAAAAGAAGAATTGGACAGAAAGGCCAGTTATTCTTTTTACTCCCGAATTTGTAATTGATAAAGTAAATTCAATTAGAAATCATTTCAAGAAAAAGAAAGCGGTTATTATCAACGATGACGGGCAATTAGACAAACAAAAAAACAATGAGTTAAACAAACGAATAATTAAAATCTTTCCGTGGCTGGAGAACTATAAACAGAAAAGCAGTATGCTGAGAAAGTTGTATGCAAGTTTATCTTATTCTAATTTCGCCAATCCGAAATTAGAGAATTTTAACACATGGGTAAGCAATGTATTGGGACACGGCGATATGATGACAAGTTTTTCGTATTCATGGGTAAATTTGGCCGATCCTGAGGAGATTAAAGCAGAAGGGATTAAGACTGAACTTGAGGAGTTAATAAGAAAGATAGATTTATACTTGAATTTAACTAATATTAGCGAAAACGGAGAAGAAGAAAGCAAATATGAACCATTAGGAAAGAGAGCGAGCCGTGCAGATAAACTTGAATTGTTGGGAAAAATATGGAACGATTACGAAGGGCAAATAACAAATACTAAACTACGACAATTAAGCGGGATAGGAGCAGTGCTCGTCAATGAGTTTGTAAAGCAGAAGAAGGAAAAGCCAGAAGAAGGAAAACAACCAGAAGAAGTGAAGCAACCATTAAGAAGAAGTGCGAGAATTAAAAAGAAGGCTAATACTTAACCACAATCAATGGGGGCACTCTGTATTGCTTCCTGTATTTACTCTCCCACCTGAAACATGCAACGGAGCATATGGTGAACCATTCTATGTAATCCACACTATCAACATTTACGGCGATTATAGGCGGATGTGATTGAAATGTGGGTGCCAGTCCGCATATATCACAAGTCCCTTTGTTGATATTTTTTATGTTTTCCAAATAAACAAAGGTTTTAATGTGGCCAACGATATCCGCGGGCAATTCTTTAATAATAACTGACATGTTTTATATTATAAAGTCTATTTTTGAAAAAAAAAGACTTACATATTATGATATAGAATGAACCTTTTTGGTCAAAGCACGAGCACTCCATCGTCATCATCTACATCGTCATCTTCTTCTTTATCAATAGATAATATTAAAGATGCTTTACCTACAACGGTCTTCGGAGAATTGCGAACGGCCACTTTATCGCCAGTATTGCAAAATGTATTCACTTATGGCATTAATAGTTTCTTTGACAAAACAGAAACAAACGGCGGGGCGGTATCATCTGCTAATTCAATGGCGGTTTTAACGACATCGGCCTCTGGTAATTCAACCGGGCAGATTACGACTATTGAAAGAGCAAAATATAGAAGTGGCATGGGCTTGGTTGCTAGATCTTCCGCATTGTTTCCATCATCTACCACCGCGACTACTTTCAATTGCGACATTGGCATAGGCACACCAGCAGACAATTTATGTTTTAGACAATCAAACTCGGGAATGTCTGTTGTAAGAACGGCGGGGAGTGTTGAAAATGTGGTTAGTTAATATGCGTGGAATGTTGATAAATGTGATAATACGGGAAACTTCCCCACGATTGATTTTACCAAATTGAATGTGTTTGAAATAGTCGTCCAATATCTGGGTAGCGGTCAGATTATATTTAAAATTGAAAACCCGCGAACTGGACGAATGGAGATAATTCATGCGATTAAATACGCGAGCACTGCTACTACCCCATCATTGGATCAGGCGGCATTTGCTATTTATGCGAAGGCATATTCGTCAACCCTTCAATCCGTTGTAATGAAAACGGCGAGTATGTTTTTGGCAGTTGAAGGGACTATTGATCGGACTATTGCTATAACTAATTCGTATGACAATGTCAAAACTATAGGAGCAACTGAAAATGCCATATTTACTATTAGAAACCGCGCCACATTCAACAGCAAAACGAATTACAACATAATCTACTTTGAGAATTTGTGTATTAGCAATTCTGATACTAAAATATGTATTGCGAAAATTATTCTTAATACCACATTAGGAGGAACACCTTCTTATTCAAATTACGATACAAACACATCGTTAGCAGAGGTTGATTCGGCGGGGACAACAAGAACGGGTGGAAGTGTGATATTTACATATGTGCTGTCTGGTGGTTCATCTATATACATTGATTTGTCTCAATATAATATCAAGATAGGGTCAGGTAAGACATTTACTATATCCGCACAAAATACAAGCGGTGGGACTGCGAGCATTTACGCTTCATTGAACTGGATTGAAGATCAGATTTAAACAAAAAAAAATACACACTTTCAAAAATACAGGCTTTCAAACTTTTTTTCTATCTCTACTGCTAGATTGTTAATATTTGTTTTTTTTGTCATTTCCTCAACAATTGGTGCATGGTATTTCCTTAAATACCGATAAAACTGATCCATATTAGTCCCGCACGGGATTATATCTTTTTTTTGTTTCAAACGGCACTCGTTGACAGCCGTTATCAACTTAAACAATTTATCTATATTGTCCAAAAATATCATATATAATAAGGGAAATTATAGTCCAAATGTAAATAAACCGATAGGATTAAGCATGATACACCTTTAAGAGAATTGAAACTTCAAAATTGACAGGACATTCAAGCACTTCACCGCCCGCATTTCTAATTACAATATCAATAGACCTTAAACTTTCTGTTGTATTAAATGGCACATAATCGGCGACATCATTAGAACTCTCAAAATAGGCTTGAACTCCATAGGGTTTATCTAGATTACATTTACCGACCACGGAGAAATTACCATTTGCTTCAACTAAACCAGACTGATTTAAAGCACGGCTATGGACATAAACGGCCGTTTCACCGATTAGATTGACTATAGACTGCATGGTGCTACTCGCCGCCGCCGAGATATCAGCAGTTAGTCCTATCTTGTCGCTAATCGTGCTATTATCGTAATCAAAAGCATACGTATAACTAAACATTCGACAATCTTGGGGGTATCCCTTTTTCCGAAATTTTCCATGAAGTATATGGACTTTTTTGAAAACGTGTGGAAATGAAAGGAAATCAATTCACTGATTGCAGAACATATAAAAATAATATTAAAACATGTTTTTATTAATTGTAATACACTTTAACTTCATCTTCAGAGGTGGGCAGGAACCGGTCCGACACGGTAATCTTTCTCCTTTTTCATAGTCCCGGCTACTATGAATCTATGATGATAACAATGCCCAACATGCAGAATTTGCTTTTAAGTTTGTTTATCTTTGTTTACATTAAGCATTTTACTTTATTATGATAATAAACATTGCTTTTACCTACAATAAATTCCCCCCGGGGGGGGGGGGGGGAGGGGGAGGGGGGAACGGGGGAGGAAGAGAAGTGCGATGTCGCCACGCAAAATACATAGATTCTACAACAAAATTTCTTTAATTACAAAAAAAAATAATAAATCTAACTCCGTAATATCATACTAACTAAATTAGAAGTTTGTTTAACTCTTGCACGCGACAAACGTTCTTAATCACGCTTTCGACCATAACAAACCTGCCAGTGCAAAAAATTACGATTAATACTACACTACTACAAAGAAAAAAAACACAAAACAAATTCAAACATCTTTCAGATGAAGGAGAAAAGTGAAAGCTATGCAAACTACCTGGTGCGTGCATTTGAAGTTAGCGCCGAGTCAGCGCAAGCGATGCTAAAACAAACTCCCATGCGTTAGGTGAGCTGGGAGCGGTGAGACCGGTGCCGCGTTGGGGGGTGGAAGGTGAGTTACCAGCAGACAGAGCGCCAGCTGCCATCCGCGCGATGAGATCCTCCAGCAAGCTTTCTCTCTCGCTCTTACTATTTTTGTTGTTGTTGTTGTTGTTGTTGCTGTTGTTGTTGCTGATGTTGTTGTTGTTGTTATCATTATCATCATAGTTTTTCTTGTTCTTGTTATTCTTCTTCATCTTCTTCTTCACTCTCTCGTTCTCTTCTTCTGAGCTTTCCTCCTCCTCCTCCTCCTCCTCCTCCTTCTCCTTCTTCGAATTCTTCCTCTTTCTTGTCTCCTCTTCCCGTTGTCGCTTCTCTTGCGCCTCTTTTTCCTTCCGATCTTGCGCTTCTTTTTTCTTCCTTTCCTCCTCTCTCAACTTTCTTTCTTCTGCTAGCATTTCCTTAATGGATGCGGCTTGTTCTGACATTGCCTTGTTCACAAGATCCTGAACGACTTCTTTCGACACGCCGGCGGACGAACTACCCTGAATACAATACCGGTCGCCGTTGTTTTGAAAGAAGTCGTTCATTTCTTGCGAACAAGGCAGTGGCAGAACAAACCAACAGCAACGACAACAACAACAACAAAGAATAATAATAATAATAATAATAATAATAATAATAATAATAATAATAATAATAATAATAATAGTATATCTCCTGCCAATTGCTGAGCCAAAAGGCCATGTGCATCCAGTCCTCCATTCCATAAGGAAAGTCTCCACACCAATCGGTGGAATAAAGGAAGTGACGGCATAGAACATTACTCTAGGAGCTTTATACCAATCAGCCCATGGAAAGGGACCGATGGCCTATGTACTCCCTAAATAATAATAATAATAATAATAATAATAATAATAATGATAATAATAATAATAATAATAATAATAATAATAATAATGTTTGAAAAAAAAATGTCAGCGCTTCCCGTTAGAGAGATTATACTCGGAAAAAAAAAGACAGGGAAAGGCTCACTGATAGAATGCCACACACACTAGCTAGCCATACTAAAGCTAGTAGCTATACTCCCCTCTCTAAACTATATGCTGCGGCGCCCAAAGAGACCTTTTGACCCCCCCCCCCCGGGGGCCCCCCCCCTCACAAAAAAAAAGAAAAAGAAGAAGAAGGAGTAGGAAAGATTATACCTCCAACGACATGTCCACTTCATCAGCGTCGACCGCGGGCTTTTTGGACTTCGGCTTGCCTAGTCACGTCAGAAATTAGAAACACTGAAAAAAAAGCACACAAAAAAAGATGAAATTTGCTAGTACCTGGCTTTTTCTTGCTGGACCCCTTAGGCATAGGAGGCTCAGGGGTCTCTTCTTCTTCAGGGACGTCTGGAACGTCTGGAACATCGTCGACGTCGATGGATTCTGCACAAAGAACCAAACAACATTACATACATCCTTCATTTTTCATTACATACAATGTTGCTACCGAATCTCAGTTTTTTTGGCCTGCCCGAAGAGCGAGGCTCAGTCGGGCCCTTTTTTTGATTCTTCTTCTAACGTTTCAGGCGAGCATGCAGTAAATATGCAAAATAAAGAAAAGGAAGATGCCAAAAAAAACAAAAACAAAAACAAAAAAAAAAAAAAAAAAAAAAAAAAAAAAAAAGATGGAGCTGGTGGAGAAAAAGAATAATAACATGTATATGAAGAAGAAAAAGAAAAATGGAAGAAGAAGAGGAAGAAGAAGAAGAAGAAGAAGAAGAAGAAGAAGAAATGACCTTGTTTGCTTCGTACAGAAGCAAAAGCTCCCGCTTCCGCCAGTTGCAAATCATAGGCGGGTTCGTGGGGTTACCGACGTAGAGGAGCCACGCGGGCTTCACCTGCTTCTCGAAGTCCATCGGCGACGGATCAAGCATGCAAGAGTGTTTAAGGTTAAAACCAAAAAAACCCATGAGCTGATATTGGATTTCGTCAGCCTTGCCATCGCCGTCAGTGTCGACCTCGCGCGCAGCAAAAATGAAGCGCTTCGATCCTGCAACATCCAAGTATAAAAAATATGTGCAGCTTGTGACTTTTGAAAAACATACAGTACCTCGATTGACTTGCGCAGGAGTCTTCTTGCGCCAACCAATGGGAAAGACAATGAAGAGCCTGCAAATAAAAAATAAACAATCAGTTTATAAAAATCTTTCATACTTATAGGGAAAAAGACCCGGGAGCACAAGGTGACGTTTCACCCTCACATGTCTCCACTTGCGTGGACGCCTTCAGTTCGAAATTGTTGTACTTTGTAAGTGCAACGTCGAGCGCGAGCGCCCCTCTCCGATGTTTGTTGTCCTCGATGTGAACTTAAAGAGCAAGCTAATTAAAGCAGCAGCAAAAGAGGAATAATAATAATAATAATAAAAAGAGAGTTTAAATTAAAAAAAAATGGCAGCGCTTCCCGTTAGAAGAAATATACTCGAAAAAAAAACAGGGAAAGGCTCACTGATAACTGATAGAAGGCCACACACACTAGCTAACTATACTAAAGCTAAGTATCTATACTCCCCTCTCTAAACTATGCTATCGAATATAATAATAACAATATAATAATAATATAATAATAATAATAATAATAATAATAATAATAATAATATAATAATAATAATAATAATAATAATAATAATAATAATAATATGTATCGTCTGCCAATTGCTGAGCCAAAAGGCCATGTGCATCCAGTCCTCCATTCCATAAGGAAAGTCTCCACACCAATCGGTGGAATAAAGGAAGTGACGGCATAGAACATTAATCTAGGAGCTTTATACCAATCAGCCCATGGAAAGGGACCGATGGCCTATGTACTCCCTAAATAATAATAATAATACTATATCTGAGGCGTACTGATGCAGCTAATGGCATATCCTCAACGGACATAAGCCTCCAATACCCTTTTTCGA
>WBZZ01005102.1:52500-78416 GCA_019918135.1 Paulinella micropora
GGACCAACTCCTCCAAATCGCCTTTGCCCTGCATGTTGCACATTAAATAAATAAGTAAGTAAGTAAGTGAGCAAGCATATACCAGATCATGCTTGCAAAAGACGGCGTGGGGAATCTCCACACAATCAAAGGGCAGCACGTCTGCAGACCCGTTGATTTTAAGGAACAATTCCCCACGCGAATTTTTGAGAATGGCTTGCAGAGTCTTGGCAATGTGCTTCGTAGACATGCCAGAGTCAGAAAGTGATCCTACACGTTGACAAACGAGCAAAATGAGTTGAATTCCAAAGACATAACTACCAGTCAGCGCCTTCAACCTTAAAATTTTTCTCGGGCCGGTCTGAAATTTGAACGTGTGGAAAAAGGGTCGTGTTATTATCAAACTTTTGTGCAGAGATTTTATTGAGAGCATGACATTTCGAGAAGATGTAACAGCATTCCCGCTCTTTCCCCAGCTCAGAATGAGCGGGAATGCTATTCTTTTTTTCTGTACACAACAATCTGTGGAAAAAACTCTGCACAAAAGTTTGTGAAAAGCGACCGGCATGATTTTGCATTTCCTTCCTACGTACTCTCAACTCATGTCATCCCTTGCATGTTTCTGCTATAACGTGTTTGTTGAAGCTATAAATGTCATTTCCTAACATTGCACGACCCAGCTTAATCTATTTTTCATAAACCAGCAATTCGATGAAACTCGTTTTTGGATTGCTGTTTTGCAAACTTTTGTGCAGAGATTTTATTGAGAACATGACATTTCGAGAAAATGTAACAGCATTCCCGCTCTTTTCCCAGCTCAGAATGAGCGGGAATGCTATTCTTTTTTTCTGTACACAACAATCTGTGGAAAAAACTCTGCACAAAAGTTTGTGAAAACCGACCGGCATGATTTTGCATTTCCTTCCTACGTACTCTCAACTCATGTCATCCCTTGCATGTTTCTGCTATAACGTGTTTGTTGAAGCTATAAATGTCATTTCCTAACATTGCACGACCCAGCTTAATCTATTTTTCACAAACCAGCAATTCGATGAAACTCGTTTTCGGACTGCTGTTTTGCAAACTTTTGTGCAGAGATTTTATTAAGAGCATGACATTACGAGAAGATGTAACAGCATTCCCGCTCTTTTCCCAGCTCAGAATGAGCGGGAATGCTATTCTTTTCTTCTGTACACAACAATCTATGGAAAAAACTCTGCACAAAAGTTTGTGAAAACCGACCGGCATGATTTTGCATTTCCTTCCTACGTACTCTCAACTCATGTCATCCCTTGCATGTTTCTGCTATAACGTGTTTGTTGAAGCTATAAATGTCATTTCCTAACATTGCACGACCCAGCTTAATCTATTTTTCACAAACCAGCAATTCGATGAAACTCGTTTTTGGATTGCTGTTTTGCAAACTTTTGTGCAGAGATTTTATTGAGAGCATGACATTTCGAGAAGATGTAACAGCATTCCCGCTCTTTTCCCAGCTCAGAATGAGCGGGAATGCTATTCTTTTCTTCTGTACACAACAATCTGTGGAAAAAACTCTGCACAAAAGTTTGTGAAACTGACCGGCATGATTTTGCATTTCCTCTTCAATATATTATTATTATTATTATTATTATTATTATTATTATTATTATTATTATTATTATTATTATTATTATTATTATTATTGTTGTTGCTTGGAGCTGCCTTGCGGGGGTGTCAGTAGAGCCTATCGTCAAATCTTCGTACTCCCCTCACGGGTGAGACGATGGAGGCACATGTGCAGAAATGCATTCGCCATTGACTGAGAAGCACTATTATTATTATTATTATTATTATTATTATTATTATTATTTATTATTATTATTATTATTATTTATTATTATTATTATTATTATTATTATTATTATTTTATTATTATTATTATTATTATTATTATTATTATTATTATTATTATTATTATTATTATTATTATTATTATTATTATTATTATTATTATTATTATTATTATTATTATTATTGAGTCTTTGGAGCGGAGCCGCGTCACCGAACGGCCCCGTGCTACCAATGGAGGCACATGTCCGACAGGATCAAAGGCCAATTGACTGATAAATCTATTATTATTATTATTATTGTTATTATTGTTATTATTATTATTATTATTATTATTATTATTATTATTATTATTATTATTATTATTATTTTCATTAGTGGACACCGTGATAGCCCAGTGGTCAAGTTCTACCATCTGGGCCCTGTCGCCAGTTCGATTCCCGTCGGTGCCACCAGTATTTTCATTGAACATACCGGTCCGTCTGGACCAGTATTTTCATTGAACATACCGGTCCGTCTGGAAGTGTTGGAACTGCCTTTGCGGGGGTGTCATTAGAGCTTATCGTCAATTCTTCGTACTCCCCTCACGGGTGAGACGATGGAGGCGCATGTGCAGAAATGCATCAGCCATTGACAGAGAAGCACTATTATTATTATTATTATTATTATTATTATTATTATTATTATTATTATTATTATTATATAGCATAGTTTAAAGAGGGGAGTATAGATACTAGCTTTAGTATAACTAGCTAGTGTGTGTGGCCTTCTATCAGTGAGCCTTTCTCTGTCCTTTTTTTTTTTTAGTGATTCCCTCTAACGGGAAGCGCTGCCATTTTTTTCATGTGTATTTCAAACTTTAGGTATGCCATGCTGAGGGCTAGCAAGGCGCCGATATATGTGGCACACCGTGGTGGTGGCTACGGAGTCTTTGCTGAAAAATACCTTCCTCCTTCTTTTCAGCTTGGGCTCCTCGAACCAGGAGGAAAGTCTTTGCGTGCTGCAGATCATGCTGCATTTTCTGATCATTTCACTATGAAAATTGGGAGTTCCCTGCAAACAGGGATGCATCCAATTAAATTCATTAACGAATCGAGCAGGAATGCAATGCATCTCATCAACTCTTCATCGCAAGGGTTCAACAAGCTCGACGATGACACTTGCCGACCGAACGTGAAGGTAAATTATGTTAGTTGTTACATACATCCATGCAATGTAAGTTTTTGTTACGTGTGTTGTATTTTTTCTATAAATATTGTTGTAAATAATGTCAGGTCAGCAAGGGTACTCCTATTGTGACTGTCACCACCGCAATATCGAAAGATCAAGAGATTTTGCTCAGCTATGCACCTAATCCAGACCTAGAGATAGCTACGCTGCCAAGCGATGCACATCCGGTCTGGTTGAAAGAGGCTGCCAAGGAAGGAGCTAAAATCCCAGTTTTCCTGTTCGAGACTGACATTGGTCATGTATGTTTCATCGTTCCTGAGAAAGAACATCCGCTTCCACTTAAGTCAATTTCCTTGCTTCATGAAGCAAAGGTTGAACTTTTAGCGTCGGTCAGCAGTATTAGTTCTGATGGAAAGCAACCGCTCTCCAGGTCATCATCTATTCCGCCGGAAAAAAAGAGGAAGCTTCTCGACAGCGTGTCCTCAATTTCAGATAGTCGCCGCACGCTTCTGCCCAGGGAAAGCTCGGACATTACAGTCATCACAGAAAAATCAAGCTTGAGTGATGCACAGGTAAAAAATAAATAAATGAAAATTATTACTGAGAAGATTCTTTTTTACAGGCAGGTGTTCCTGACGTTGATGCTAACCTCGACAGCTGGAAACAGTCAGACAGTTCTACTGTCACTACAGGATATGATGTTAGTAGCTGCAGCAGCTCTAGACTATATCTTCCTACTGGCTCCATGGTAATTTTTTTTCTCTACCTGTCTATGTTCATGCTGGTTAATGTTCATAAGCGATCTTGTTTGCGTAGAACGTCGACGAAGAGTGTTCAGATACGGATTCAAACGGTGATGCTGCATCTATCAACCCTGGATTGCTTCCTCCTCTGGTCGGCGTGGACGATGCGGAATTATCCAACGAGCTTCGATTGAACTTCGACGAGCTTATGGAATCGAATGAGCTGTTGTATAACATCATGAGATTATCACCAATTCATTACAGCAGACCACGTAAGAATCCAACGCGCCCCTACACGATGAAAAGTCGCACGAAAGGTGCAGTGAAGCTTCAGAGACCGTCTGCGCTCCAAAAACTGTTGGGGATTACCTTCGCCGACTTGGACAGGGAAGTTAAGTCTGTCTGCTGCAAAAAGTGGAAGTGTTATTCATTTATCGACACGCGTGATGTGCTTTACACGAGAGCGAAGAATGCGTCATCGTCTCTCAGTGAGCTTTATTCTTGGGCAGCTTCGCAGCTTGAATCGTTTCAAACAAAAACTGGATCGTTTCAGTATATGTATTTAACGGAGGCTGTGTGCAAAGTAGCCTGGCAGCGTATCTACGGGATCGGTGATAAAGTTTTGTCAAGAGCACACAAACTTCTTGCAAATAACACGAAGGTTTTGACAAAAAGCTACTCAACCGTTCCTGAAACAGAAGATGTGGTAGCAGTATTACTCTGCGAGAAGTTCATGGAGAGTTACCCGGAGATATGCAGCGACGGAATATGGAGGATGCAAGAAATGGCTCAGGACGCAGGAGTCCAAAACTATGTTCGCGAGAATTGGAAAGATATGTGCCTTCGGTTTGGTTGTTCGAAACGAGTTGATCCAAATAATCCTCCGACAGACAATACGATCAACAAAGTTTGGCGCATGGATTTTCCGCACGTCAAGTTTGTCAGAGGTATTATGCATATTTTCGTTATCATTACTTATTACAGGTTTGTTTTGCAGAAGGAGATTTCTCAAAATGCGAGATCTGCACAGAGCTTGCTGCTGATCATTCTAACGGTTTCAGGACTGAAGTAGAAGCTCAAGAATGGCGTCGCCGTAGCAGGCTTCATCACAAAATTCACAGGGCGTGCCGCGTTGCCAGCATGCAGCGCAAGAAGGCAGCACCAGCAGATTTTGCTGCCACAGTCATATCAGCCGATATGAAACCGCCAGTGAAGATCCCATCTTGCCGCCGCGCCGCGAAAGATTTCAAAGGAAAAATTGTGTTTCGCCTTTGCGTTGGAATCAATACCTGCTACACTACCGATACGCATTTTATTCTGACGTACCTTGAAGGCGCGGTAGAACACGGCGCGAACAGCAACATTACTATGCTTGCCGCACTTTTACATTGGCAACTTTGGAACCCTCGCACAATGCAAGCGTGGAAATTATATCTTGAGTGGGACGGAGCTGGTGATAACACCGCGTGGGCGATGCTGGGTTTCCTTGGGCTCAATGTCGTTGACAGAGGAATCCGTTTCCAAGTAGAGTCACATCGCAAGCCACCAGGGCACGGGCACGATGAAGATGATCAGGAATTTCGAGTTATGGATATCGGGTGGAAGAGCACCTTCCTGACAACTAACATCGCTCAAGCGTTATTAAAGCTCATTCTTGCATTCAAGAAGCAGCACAAGAAGAGGCATGTGCTGGTTGTTCTCGGATGTAACTACGACTGGATGACTCATTTTAGCCCGTGTATGAACAAGAGTTTCAAAAACTACAACAAACCCTTGGCATATAGAATCACCAAGAAAGATCCTGACGCTTTGCCGACTGTAGAGATCGCTACTTGGGGAGACGCACAGGATTTTCATGGAGTGCGTGATGATCCCAGAGGAGAACCGATCAATTTGTTTATCGGACGCCCCGGTAATAATATTATCTATCTTTCTCTTTCTCTCTCTCTCTCTCTCTCTATATATATATATATATATATATATCTCTCTCTCTTTCTCTCGTTCTATCTATCTATCTCTCTCTCTATTTATGACAGCGACCGACATGCCTCCCAAGCTTCCAGTCGGCTACTTCGTCAATCCGCGCCTGAAGAAGGATATTCGTGCTTTGGCTACTAAATACCTAGGGCCGGATGAGCGAGCACATGTGGAGGAAATGTTAGCAGGTGGAAATTTGACCAGAGTAGAGGTGGATGGAGATTACTTCGAAGGCGGCCTGCCCGGCCGTCCTGCTCATATGTCCTGTGTCGATGCAAAAGGCAAGGAATGGAGAGCAGAATTTCGATTGATCGACGAGCTACCTGTAAATTGGATGGAGTTGCCTCAAGAACGACAGGAGAAAATGAACGCACTTACGCGTTTGACCGATGAAGAGCTGCTGTCCTTACCACGCACTTATTTTGTTAATGAAGGACGTCCTCCAGCTCACCCGAGATGGCGTGGTGCAAGACAGCTTACTAGCGAAGAAAAGCAGGAGCAGGATTTAGCATTTGGAAATGCTTCTGAGCCTTGGCGGAAAATTCTCACGTTGCTAAGATCGTCAGAGGAAAAAAAGCAATTTGCGTCCAAGCAGATGGTAGTTAGCGAATTGAAATCATGGATGAGAATGCATGGTGTTGCAACGCAAAACTCCGATCGGAAACAGTTCAAGAAGGCAGAGCTTATTGAACAAGCGTGGAACCATTTCGAACGATGCGACTGTGGGTTCCCTGAGGAAGAAGAGCTTGGTGCTGCTCAGCCTGCAGAACCAGTGGCAGATTCAGAGGATGACTTATCTGATACTTCATCTTCCAGTTCATCAACTGACTCATCGTCTGATCGATCTTCTGGTTCAGAGGAAGAAAAGCATGGTATTAGTTTTCTTCTTCTTCTTCTTCTTCTTCTTCTTCTTCTTCTTCTTCTTCTTCTTCTTCTTCTTCTTCTTCTTCTTCTTCTTCTTGTTCTTCTCCTCCTTAACATGATGCTATCCATATTGTAGATGATTCAGATCGCTCCGACGCAAGTTGGAGAATGCGTAACTCAGGAATCCGTTTGCGCGGACGTCGCCGCGCACGTCGTGCTGCGGGTGGACGTGGACGTGGACGTGGACGTGGTCGTATGTGATTATTTTTTTTGAATGAATTTTTCTGGGTCCGACTTTTTCATAATGGTTTTTGTCTAGGGCAACTGCAACTGTAACGCTTCTTCTAAAAACTGAAATTAGAAATTTGTTTAACTCTGATAATGCACCAGAATCTGATGTGAAGCGTCCTCCCTCCGACCCATTCCCCCCCCCACCCCCCCCCCCTCCCCCCTCTACGTACCAGCGTACGTCACAGCGGGCAAACAGAATTTTTTGAAGGTAAAACCATGTCTTAATATAGTAAAATGCTTAATATAAGCAAGAATAAACAGTAAAAGCAAATTCTGCATGTTCGGCATTGTTATCATCATAGATTCATGGTAGCCGGGACTACGAAAAAGTAGAAAAATTACCGTGTCGGACCGGTTCCTGCCCACCTCTGAAGATGAAGTTAAAGTGTATTACAATTAATAAAAACATATTTTAATATTATTTTTATATGTTCTGCAATCAGGGAATTCATTTCCTTTCATTTCCACACGTTTTCAAAAAAGTCCATATACTTCATGGAAAATTTCGGAAAAAGGGATACCCCCAAGATTGTCGAATGTTTAGTTGTATCACCAGTGAAAGCGAAATTCAATTTATTAACGGAGTTCAAAGTTATAACTACGGAGTTAGGGGTAATTGCTGAATTAATCGCAGTTTGAAGAGCGGTAATAAATGTATCAATGGTGTATTGATTTGCTGTTACGATTGCCGTTTTTGTAGCCGATCCAGTTGTTTTAATCAATGTGAGAGTGTTGGCATAACTCGGTATGTTTGGGAAAACATTTGGAATAGAGATACTTTTAACGACATAAGCACTGATTATATCAATATTACGACCAGTTGCTGGTAAATCAACGACGAAACGGCCAATATGAGTAGAAGCGGATTTGGATTCTGTTTTATCACTTGAGGAGACGCGAAGGAGGAAATTTTTTTTTGTTCGCTTTTCATCTTCAAGATTGCTTATCGTAAATGACATTGCTATATATTACAAAATATTATATTCTAATTTTTAATTTTTTTATTGTTTTACGACGCATCTACTGGGATAGATAGACGCCACTTTGACATATTTCAACCAAGCAGTAATGGTGCGATTTTCATTATAAGTTTCCGCATAACGAAGAGTGACTTCCGCAGTTCGTGAGTTATTAACCGCAATACCAGATGCTCCAATATGTGGCGACTGATTGAGTGTCTGGATAATGGTAGCAAATCCTGAGTTAGATGTAAGTCCTGTTTTATCTGAAGTAGAATAATAACTACGAAAGTTTTCAAGAGAAACAGACGAAGACATGTAAGCATCACGAATACCCATAGTCGCTTGGAGATTATTAATATACAATTCCGCGCATCCTCGTTGAACGGCGGCCAGAGTATCAGCAACTCCAAGTTCCATCTTTTGTTGCGGAGCATACCAATCACCAATACGACATTGATATTGTCTAAGGCATTTGAGCAGTTCCCAAGTTGTCAATATTAGCATTTTCGGTGAGCACATTTTGCGTGACGATATACAAGCACTGAGCACGAGCAACGGCTTTATTCACTTGGAGATTAAAATCATCGGAGACCCCCGGATTTGCCTTTTGGTTGTAGTATGTTTCATAAGTGTATGGGAGCCCATCCTTGCTCCCCATCTGCTCCATAACATTTCTCTGGACGGCGGGAGCAAGAGAGAATGTTTCCAACATAACAACTGGATTTGATACGCTGTATTTCAAACTAGTAGTAGTAAATATAGTAGGAATCGCACCATTAGAGGTTCCAATGATAGTCAATGCTTCATTTACTGGTGCAAATGTCAAACGAAGTCTCATACCACTAATCAGAGAAGGAGGAATGAGAGTTTCTTCATTAAACACTCCCGAGAAGTAATGAAGAGGAATACAAACCCTCAATAAATTACCAGTCGCAACACTACCAGCAGTGGGGACATTAAGTGCAAAATCAGTAACCGAAGTGTCGGTAACATTAGCATTAACACTGACTGGTTCTCGTTGTCCCGCCATCTGTGCCTGTCGGCGGTAATCAAAAGGATAATGCCACGGGAGAATATTTCGCACTATCTTGTTCAAATCTTCAATTCGTTCAAGTTCGCTACCATCCTTACTTTCCAGCAAAAATCTTTCAAAAATAGCGGTAGCGGGAGTGTTTTGGAAACCAAGAGCACAAGCAACATTATCTTTTCCATCAGTGGTCACCAATCCTTCGGCCATAATGTCAAATGACAAATAGCAATTCTTCCCATAAACAAAATCAGTGCTTGCCTGTAATGTAAAAATCATTTCAGTTCCAGAATCACTGGCATACTTTTGCTGATCGGCGAAGTTCTTCTTAAAGATACTTCCCTGTTCAGTGAGCGCCAGACTTGCTGGCAACTCATATCTGAGGTTGTTGAGTGTCATCAACTCCTCAGTAACTTCAATCTCCTTTCTTTCCATTTTTTTGTGTGGTTGTGGGATTGTAAATTCGCAATACTACTATACTAAAAAAATAATAATAGAAATTAAAAATAATTATTTATTCACCTGAAAAGGATTGTTTAATAAAATCAACTGAATTTTGTATATTGTCAAGTCTCGCATCTTGTGGTGAAGTCAATTGAAACTCTCTTGCCTCAGCATTCTCAACTGCTTTCTTTAAATAAGCCAAACTGCTAACAGCAGTGTCCAAATCAACAACATCCGCATTTTCTTTTTTATCAGAAATGTCTGTTAATGTGTTTTGAAGAGTGCTCTTCTCATACGGGACAAGATCGCCAAATTCAGTCAATGGTTGATTAACTAATGGGGCACCATGACTACTCCACAATTCAAACTGGTTTAGTTGAAACCCATCACTTTTCGGTCGGTTTGCTTCATTTATCTTTTTAATAAAGTCAATTGGCAAACGATTTGAAGCACTGGAGTTTTTAATCATTATATAATATAAGTTAATTTAATTTAAATCAACTTTAAAATATATTTTATCAATTACCATTAATTATTTTTTTCATAATCTGTAAATTCTGGTGTGTAATTCTTTCCTCTTTCATTTTCTTTAAATCCGCTATGGCTTGATTTACATTAATGTCATTGGTTTCAGTAACATCCTTAGGTGGTGGCGGAGTTTCCTTAGAAGCATCCTCCATTGCTTCTATCTTACTTGCTGGTGTTGTGGTAGTGTGTTTCGGCACAGCAACAGGAGTAGGATTGACAGATTTGGGTAAGGATTGTTCAATCTTAAGTGCTGGAGACATCTCAATAGGTTTGGCATTTGGTTTAGGCAATGAAGTTTTTGCGGTTTCTATGTCTGGTATTTTTCTTTTTAATGCTTCATCTGGCATTTGATCTAGTTGCTGTTCATTGGTCTTACTCCTCTTGCTTACTTTTGGTTTTAATTGACACTTAATCTTGCCACTCTTAATATCCGCTTCTATCGTCTTTACTGCTAAGTATTCGGGCGATCCCTTACGAATTGTTACGAATTTTCCTTGCGCATTTTGTTTATACCAAATAGCGATTGCTTGTTGATAGCAAGTCTTGTATAATTTAGTTGTTTCCGTCATGACATATATTATGGCGAAAAAAAAACCATTTAATTTAATTTTTTTTACAGGTTTGTCATATCTCTATCCTTATTTAATCGCAATATAGTAGAGAAATTCTTTTATTAATCGCAGTTTGAAGAGCGGTAATAAATGTATCAATGGTGTATTGATTTGCTGTTACGATTGCCGTTTTTGTAGCCGATCCAGTTGTTTTAATCAATGTGAGAGTGTTGGCATAACTCGGTATGTTTGGGAAAACATTTGGAATAGAGATACTCTTAACGACATAAGCACTGATTATATCAATATTACAGCCAGTTGCTGGTAAATCAACGACGAAACGGCCATTGTGAGTAGAAGCTGATTTGGATTCTGTTTTATCGCTTGAGGAGACGCGAAGGAGGAAATTTTTGCGGGTGCGCTTTTCGTCTTCAAGATTGCTTATCGTGAAACTCATTGCTATATTATAAATTATATATTATTCTAATTTTTAATTTTTTTATTGTTTTACGACGCATCTGCTAGGATAGATAGCCGCGACTTTAACATATTTCAACCAAGCAGTGATGGTGCGATTAGCATCATAATCAGAAGCATAACGAAGAGTGACTTCCGCAATTCGTGAGTTATTAACAGCAATACCAGATGCTTCAATATGTGGCGACTGATTGAGTGTCTGGATAATGGTAGCAAATCCTGAGTTAGATGTAAGTCCTGTTTTATCCCCAGTAGAATAATACTTGCGAAAGTTTTCAAGAGAAACAGACGAAGACATGTAAGCATCACGAATACCCATAGTCGCTTGAAGATTATTAATATACAATTCCGCGCATCCTCGTTGAACTGAAGCGAGTAAATCTGTGCTTCCTCCGATTTCCATCTTTTGTTGCGGATCATACCAATCACCAATACGGCATTGATATTGTCTGTAAGGCATTTGAGTAGTTCCCAAGTTGTCAATATTAGCATTGTCAGCGAGCACATTTTGCGTGACGATATACAAGCACTGAGCACGAGCAACGGCCTTATTCACTTGAAGATTAAAATCATCGGAAGTCGCTGGATTAGCCTTTTGATTGTAATATGTTTCATAAGTGTATGGGAGCCCATCCTTGCTTCCCATCTGTTCCATAACATTTCTCTGAACACTAGGAGCAAGAGAGAATGTCTCCAACATTACAACTGGATTTGATATGGTGAAAGTCAAAGCGGAACCCTCAAACCCAGCAGGAATAGAAGAAGTTTTTCCATCACCACTTCCAATAATAGTCAATGCTTCCTGAGGCGGAGCAAATGTCAAACGAAGCCTCATACCACTAATTAGAGAGGGAGGAATGAGAGTTTCTTCGTTAAACACTCCCGAAAAGTAATGAAGAGGAATACAAACTTTCAAGTATTGGCCAGTCGCAACGGCCGTGGGAGTATTAACCGCAAAATCAGTAACCGAACTATCGGTAATATTAACATTAACTTCAACATTCTCTCTCTGTCCCGCCATCTGTGCCTGTCGGCGATAATCAAAAGGATAGTGCCACGGGAGAATATTTCGCACCATCTTGTTCAAATCTTCAATTCGTTCAAGTTCGCTACCATCCTTACTTTCCAACAAAAATCGTTCAAAAATAGCAGTTGCGGGTGTGTTCTGAAAGCCGATCGCGCAGTTGTTTCCTGCGGTCGTAACCAACCCGTCGGCCTTGATATCAAACGACAAATAGCAATTCTTCCCATAAACAAAATCAGTGCTCGCCTGTAGCGTAAAAATCATTTCAGTCCCCGACGCACTGGTATAAGTCTGCTGGTCGGCAAAGTTCTTCTTAAAGATACTTCCCTGTTCAGAGAGCGCCAGACTTGCTGGAAACTCATATCTGAGGTTGTTGAGGGTCATCAACTCCTCAGTAACTTCAATCTCCTTTTTCTCCATTTTTGTGTGTGGGTGTGAGGTGATAAAATTCACGATGCTACTATACTAAAAAAATAATAATAGAAATTAAAAATAATTATTTATTCACCTGAAACGGATTGTTTAATAAAATCAACTGAATTTTGTATATTGTCAAGTCTCGCATCTTGTGGTGAAGTCAATTGAAACTCTCTTGCCTCAGCATTCTCAACTGCTTTCTTTAAATAAGCCAAACTGCTAACAGCAGTGTCCAAATCAACAACATCCGCATTTTCTTTTTTATCAGAAATGTCTGTTAATGTGTTTTGAAGAGTGCTCTTCTCATACGGGACAAGGTCGCCAAATTCGGTCAATGGTTGATTAACTAATGGGGCACCATGACTACTCCACAATTCAAACTGGCTTAGTTGAAACCCATCACTTTTCGGTCGGTTTGCTTCGTTAAGTTTGTTGATAAAGCCAATCGGCAAACGTTTTGAAGCACTGGAGTTTTTAATCATTATAAAAATGCGAATATATAAATATCCACATAATATATTATTTTATCAATTACCATTAATTATTTTTTTCATAATCTGTAATTTATGGTGTGTAATTCTTTCCTCTTTCATTTTCTTTAAATCCGCTATGGCTTGATTTACATCAATGTCATTAGTTTCAGTAACCTCCTTAGGTGGTGGCGGAGTTACATATTTACCCTCCGCAACCGAGCCACATTTAATAGTAAGACGAATTACAATGTTATTTATTTTGAAAATTTGTGTGTGAGCAACACAAGTGACAAAATATGTATAGCAAAGATAACATTAAATGCGACACTTGGAGGCACTCCGTCATATTCCAATTATGATACCAACACATCAATAGTGGAAGTAGATACAGCAGGAACTACCCGCACTGGCGGAAACATAGTATTAACATATATATTATCTGTAGGTGCTTCTATTTACATTGATTTGTCTCGCTATAACCTAAACATTGGAACGGGTAAGACATTGACCGTGTCAGCATCTCTAGTGGCAGGAACAGGTGCGAGCATTTACGCTTCATTGAACTGGATTGAAGACCAGATTTAAACAAAAAAAAATACACACTTTCAAAAATACAGGCTTTCAAACTTTTTTTCTATCTCTACTGCTAGATTGTTAATATTTGTTTTTTTTGTCATTTCCTCAACAATTGGTGCATGGTATTTCCTTAAATACCGATAAAACTGATCCATATTAGTCCCGCACGGGATTATATCTTTTTTTTGTTTCAAACGGCACTCGTTGACAGCCGTTATCAACTTAAACAATTTATCTATATTGTCCAAAAATATCATATATAATAAGGGAAATTATAGTCCAAATGTAAATAAACCGATAGGATTAAGCATGATAGACTTTGAGAAGAATTGAAACCTCAAAGTTCAAAGGAACTTCCAAAACTTCACCGCCCGCATTTCTAATTACAATATCAATAGACCTTAAACTTTTCGTTGTATTAAATGGCACATAATCGGCAACATCATTAGAACTCTCAAAGTAGCACTGGACTCCATAGGGTTTATCTAGATTACATTTACCAACGACGGAGAAATTACCATTTGCTTCAACTAAACCAGACTGATTTAAAGCACGGCTATGGACATAAACGGCAGTTTCACTGATTAGATTGACTATAGACTGCATCGTGCTACTCGCCGCTGCCGAGATATCAGCAGTTAGTCCTATCTTATCGCTAATCTTGCTATTATCATAATCAAAAGCATACGTATCACCAGTGAAAGCGAAATTCAATTTATTAACGGAGTTCAAAGTTATAACTACGGAGTTAGGGGTAATTGCTGAATTAATCGCAGTTTGAAGAGCGGTAATAAATGTGTCAATGGTGTATTGATTTGCTGTTACGATTGCCGTTTTTGTAGCCGATCCAGTTGTTTTAATCAATGTGAGAGTGTTGGCATAACTCGGTATGTTTGGGAAAACATTTTGAATAGAGATACTTTTAACGACATAAGCACTGATTATATCAATATTACGACCAGTTGCTGGTAAATCAACGACGAAACGGCCATTGTGAGTGGAAGCGGATTTGGATTCTGTTTTATCGCTTGAGGAGACGCGAAGGAGGAAATTTTTGCGGGTTCGCTTTTCGTCTTCTAAGTTAGAGATCGTAAATGACATTGCTATATATAGCAAAAAATATTATTCTAATTTTTAATTTTTTAATCCTTTTTTGACTACACATACTAAGAGAGATTTTGAATAAATAAGGGCTACTGCTTAACAACACAGCGAGATGGGTAGATAGACGCCACTTTGACATATTTCAACCAAGCAGTAATGGCGCGAGTAGCATTATAATCGGCCGCATAACGAAGAGTGACTTCAGCAGTTCGCGAGTTATTAACCGCCAGACCAGATGCTCCAATATGAGGCGACTGATTGAGTGTCTGGATAATGGTAGCAAATCCTCCGTTATTATCTGTGTCAGTAGAGCCAGAGGGAGCATAATATTTACGAAAGTTTTCAAGAGAAACAGACGAACACATATAAGCATCACGGATACCCATAGTCGCTTGTAGATTGTTAATATACAATTCCGCACATCCTCTTCTAACAGCAGCAACCGTGTCGGTGCTTCCTCCTAGTTCCATATTCTGTTGTGGAGCATACCAATCACCAATACGACACTGATATTGTTTATAAGGCATTATAGCAGTTCCAAGGTTATCAATGCTAGCATTGTCAGCAAGCACGTTTTGCGTGACGATATACAAGCACTGAGCACGAGCAACGGCCTTATTCACTTGAAGATTGAAGTCATCCGAAGTCCCCGGATTCGCCTTTTGGTTGTAATACGTTTCATAAGTGTATGGAAGTCCATCCTTGCTTCCCATCTGTTCCATAATATTTCTCTGGACGGCGGGAGCGAGAGAGAATGTCTCCAACATTACAACTGGATTTGATATGGTGTAAGTCAAAGCAGTTCCACTAAACTCAGAGGGAACCCCACCAGTGGCAGATCCAATAATAGCAAATGCTTCCTGTGGCGGGGCAAATGTCAAACGAAGCCTCATACCACTAATCAGAGAGGGAGGAATGAGAGTTTCTTCATCAAACACTCCCGAGAAGTAATGGAGAGGAATACAAACTTTCAAATAATTACCAGTGGCCACGGCACTTGGAGTATTGACAGCAAAATCAAGTATAACTTGATCAGTAACATTAGCATTAACTTCAAGACTTTCTCTCTGTCCAGCCATCTGTGCATGCCGACGATAATCATAAGGATAATGCCACGGGAGAATATTTCGCACCATCTTGTTCAAATCTTCAATTCGTTCAAGTTCGCTACCATCCTTACTTTCCAACAAAAATCTTTCAAAAATAGCAGTTGCTGGAGTATTTAGGAAGCCAATGGCACCAATCGTTATCTGCTTTAGTGTCCAACCCGTCTGTAATAACATCAAATATTAAATAACAATTTTTTCCATAAACAAAATCAGTGCTCGCCTGTAGCGTAAAAATCATTTCAGTCCCCGACGAACTGGTATAAGTCTGCTGGTCAGAGAAGTTCTTCTTAAAGATACTCCCCTGCTCAGTGAGCGCCAGATTTGCTGGCAACTCATACCTGAGGTTGTTGAGGGTCATCAACTCCTCCGTGTTTTTACTATCCTTTCCTTCCATTTTTGTTGTTGTGGTTGTAGAAATTACACTGCTTATTATACTAATAAGAAAATAATAGAAATTAAAAATAATTATTTATTCACCTGAAACGGATTGTTTAATAATATCAACTGAATTCTGTATATTGTCAAGTCTCGCATCTTGTGGTGAAGTCAATTGAAACTCTCTTGCCTCAGCATTCTCAACTGCTTTCTTTAAATAAGCCAAACTGCTAACGGCAGTGTCCAAATCAACAACATCCCCTTTTTCTTTGCTATCAGAAATGTCGGTTAATGTGTTTTGAATGGTGCTCTTCTCATGTGAGACAAGGTCGCCAAATTCGGTTAATGGTTGATTAACTAATGGAGCACCATGACTACTCCATAATTCAAACTGATTTAGTTGAAAACCATCACTCGCGGGTCGGTTTCCTTCGTTGAGTTTGTTAATAAACTCGTTAGGCAATCTATTGGAGGCATACGTGTTTTTAATCATTATATATATGTAAGTTAATTTAATTTAAATTAACTTTAAAATATATTTTATCAATTACCATTAATTATTTTTTTCATGATTTCTAAATTCTTGTGTGTAATTCTGTCCTCTTTCATTTTCTTTAAATCCGCTATGGCTTGATTTATATCAATGTCATTAGTTTGCGCAACTTCCTTAGGTGGTGGTGGAGTAGCATCTTCTATTGCTTCTATCTTGCTTGCTGGTGTTGTGGTAGTTTGTTTCGGCACAGCAACAGGAGTGGGATTGACAGATTTGGGTAAAGATTGTTCAACCTTAGGTGCTGGAGACATTTCAACAGGTTTGGCATTTGGTTCGGGAGTTGAATTATTTGCCGATATATCTGGCGCCTTTCTTTTCAATGCTTCGTCTGGCACTTGGTCTGGTTGCCCGCTGGCGATAGGTTCGTTAAGTGTTTTCTTTACCCTAGGTGCTTTTGGACGGATTAGACTTTTAATCTTACCACTCTTAATACCCTCTTCTATTTTTTTGATTGCCACATGTTCGGGTGTTCCCTCACGAATTGTTGTGAGTTTGCCTTGTCCATTTTCTTTATACCAAATTGACATTGCTTGATGATAAGGGGTCGCATATAGTTTCTGTGCTGACATATTATATTATTATGAAACAAAAAAACTTTTTAATTGAATTAGTTTTATAAATTGGTCATATCTCTGTCCTTGTTTAATCGCAATATAGTAGAGAAATTCTTTCTAAACTGGGTTGTTCTATCACTGGCAGTGTTGTTAATTGCTAGAAACGAATAAGGTTCTGCCGTAGCATATTTAACCATATTGTAAAATTCTTTTTTGGTGAGAAAAGGACTTTCGTATTCATCTGCCAGTCTGTCAAGTTCGCTCCGCCTTACTCCATTAAAAATAATCATCCAATGGCAATTAATTCTTATTCTTCGTGGGAGTTGTGTATAACTCTGCGTTGCTACCCAGACTGACACCTTAGCATGTGTTGAAGCGAAAAACAACTCGGTAAGCACTTCTGATTTGAGAAAAGTTTTACTCTGCGCGATATCATCCAATAACAATAATATCTTTGGTGCCTTCTTAAACCCTTTAGTTTTAATCAGTTCTTTTTGTTTAGTTAATATTTCGCGCATTAGTTCTGGGCGGTCTTCTTTGATTATGTCTTCTTTTTTTAACTTGAGAGTGTCTTCTAAAATCGGGCACGGACTTAAGCAAAATACGACTATTCTATCATAAAAACCTTTCAACATGTTCTTTTTGGCGAGTAGATTACAAATCATAACTGATTTACCACCGCCAGTGCTGGCGCATATAACCATAGTCCCCATTGCTGGCAATATTCCTTCTTTTTGAATAGGGAGCAATTCAACGCTATCTCTTTGTGTTTTAATTGGTTGTATTTCCAAGTCATTGTGAAATTTGGGCGGTTTTTTGCTATCTAACTCTGTTATCACTGGCCTGTCAATAGTAAATTCCTCATGTGCTTTTTCTATGTTGGTCTTCTCCAGATTTTGCTTCAAAAGTGTTTTTCGTGGCAACTTGTTTGCTATTAATCCTCTACGTATGGATTTAGGCATCTAAAGTTGATTTAATTTAAATTACCTTATCTTATATTATAAGATATACTATATTATGGGTTTTGAAAATAGTTTGGATTGTATCTATAATTATCATATTCGGCACCAAAGGGTTGAGGTGGTGAAGCATAATTATAGAAATAAGGAGAGTAAGGACTACCAAAAGCATAATTACTTGGAGGATTGACGAGCGGTTTAAAATCCTTTCTTTCTGGGCGAGTTTGGACTTGTCGCGGGATTTCAGCAGGGAAGTTTCTGGTCAGTTTTCGTTTCATTTTTGGAAATGCTCTTTTGTCTTTCATTCTGGTCTGGATGACTGCTCTATTGTATCTATTCAACATAAAGTGATTATTTGTGTTGCCATAACGTGTGATGTCTAACAATTCAAAATCATTCTTGGTGTCTAGCATGCGATCGCGTCTTAGTTCGTTGCCTTTAATAAGTGGGTTTGTTTGTGAAGTGCCGATACCTCCATTTTGGTCGCTTGGCATTAGAAAACGAATAAGTGCTAACATATCTTCTCTTTCATCGGCGGGAGTTTTACCCATAAGTTTATCAACCAATTGGTCAATGCTTCTCATGCTATCAACCATGGCTTGATTCGGTGTTGTTGCTGGGTCTGGGTCTTCTTTTATATCAGTCTGTGGCGGTTGGACTGGTTCTTCAACAAATCCGCCTGTTCTTGGCACTAGTGGCACTGGCAATGGTGCGGGTGCTGGCATAGTTTGCGGTGGCATAGTTTGCGGTGCTGGTGGCATAGTTTGCGGTGGCATAGTTTGCGGTGGTGCGGGTGTTGCTTGCGGTGGCATAGTTTGCGGTGGTTGAGTTGGTATTGGTGTTTGTTTTCTTGGCACGCTCGCATCCCTCATTTCTAAATCCTCTAATTGCTTCATTTGGTCTGGTGTCAATTTACCCCTCACTTCTTCGTAAATTCTCTTATCCAAAATATCATCCGCATCTGCTACGTCTGATATACTAGCACCTTGATTTAGTGCCTGTTTAATGGCCTCTTCCCATCCAACTTTTGGATCGTCATAATTAGAAAGTTTAATTTTCTTTCCAGTCTTCGCTCTTAACGATTTAACAAATCCCTTTAAGTGCCTCGTTTGGGCACCTTTATCATCAAGTATGAGCAAGTTATTGCCCAGTCCAATAGTATCTGCTGCTACCATATTGTCTGAGTATGCGATTGGGACTTCAACACTAAGATTTATATCTTTTTCTATACTTGGTGGAATATCTTTTGTATTTATTTTTTCTATAAAATTATTAATTGTAGTTTCATTTGCTGGTGCAATAAGAGAATATCCTTTCACACCATCCGCTTTTTCTTGCGATTTAACCATTTTATTAAAACCATCAACGAGTTCCGCATATTGCTTATTGAATGTAGCAGGATTGGTTATTTTATTTACTTTAAATGTCGCATCCTTATCAAAACTGCCTACATTTTTCATAACCCCAATCATGGACATTAACGTTTTATCTACATCACCTATAAATCCATTATACTTCGCATCTGGAGGAGTGGTTTTGATAGTTTTCCAAAACTTCATCGCATCCCAAAAAGATACTCCGCCACGTACCATTCCCTGTGCTTCCAAGGCCATTCTAGATATATCCGCTTTTGAAAACCTTGAGTTGTAATTGTCAAAAATACTCTTGGCAACTTCGGCCGTAGCCAAACCATTACTCGTCAGATAATCACCCATATTGGTAATTCTTTCAAAGTATCGTTTATCGGCAAAGTCTTGGACATTCTTATCGCCAGTAGCATACAATAAATCATGTTCAAAAGCAACTAAATCCAAAGCATCTGCTGGGAGAATGTAAGGAAACTTACCGCGAGTTCTATCTTCTAATTGGAGACGGCTTTCCACTCGTGTGCCCCCGCCATTATAATTACTTCCTTCGGTATGAATTCGTTCTTCTTCCAACTGAATGAGAGCATCTGGTTGAGCAGACCATGTTCTATATATTTCTCCAAATACTTTTCCAAGACCGAGAACCGTCATAGTCTGTGCGCCTGTTTTAAATGCCTGCCATGCCATCATTGTTGATACCTGTAAGCCTAATCTTCTCAACATATCCTTCAACACATAATCACCTATTCTTTGCTGTCCGCTTGCGATCAGACGAGGATTAGGCGGAGGCAAACCCTCTGGCACTTCATTTCCCGCTAGTGCTAGCAAAATGGTATTAAAAGCATCTGCTCTTCTTCTTCCAAGTAATCCAACATTCATTACACGTAGTTGTGGATTGTTGGCAATTAATCTCAATATCTGTCCCCATGCTAGCCTTACCACACCATATCGCCCACCGCCCGTAGCAAGGTTAAGTAATCTGTTAAGTCTGGGGCTCATAATTATCTCTTGAATACTTCTAATAATAGCATTAACAAATCTTTCTACACTTCGGGGGTCATCACCTATTCGTGGCACAAGCATCTTGTGTTCGTCGCCTATCTGTGCTTCTATTGAAGCATCATCTGGGTGTTTTCTCTCCCACTCTTCTCGGTTTTCTTTCCATTCCTTATAATCCTGCTCCGCTTGCGCTCTATCCTCTCTTCGTATTACGCGAGTTTTGTCCGCTTTGCCTTTTTCTTTCATATACGTTAAACCCTTATCAGTCAATCGTTTTAAGGCTTCTTCTTTATATTCTTGTTTTACCAATTGTGCTATATCACGCTTCATTTGCTGGATATTGTCTTCTATGTGCGCTATATCATATTTATCGGTAGCCATTGCTAATTTTCGCATTTCAATCATTTGTTCGTTCATGGGGGCAGTTCCGTGTTTTCTTTCAAATTCTTTCATATCAATGCCGTCATCTCGAAGGTGTGCTTTCATTTCGTCGTAATTCATATTTACATAAATACTTCGCTTATTGTCCAACGCGGTAATTCTATCTTTTAAATCCTCCATAGTATTTCCTCTTTTTGTTAAAGCATCCAAAAATCTATCCGCTCTAAGCCTCTCGCGGGCTTGATTATTGACACCTTCATAAACTTGTTCATCCCAATCAGCCTCTTCGTTTGTAAATAAATACTTATATTCGCGTTTAGCTTCGTTAAAATACGTAAAAAATGGTTTTTCGTGTCGTGGCATTTTTTATATCCGCTATTATATATCATGGAAAATAAAAAAGAAAAAAGCAAGGACGAGCAACAACTTGAAGAGTTGGAACGGCTAGGGAAGGAAATTGACCAAATCCGCATCACTCAGAATTTGGTGAATAGAAACCCCAACATTTTTAGAAAACCTGAAAATATCCTTTACCGCTTACCGCTATCAGATAAGCAACGAGAAGCAATATATAATAATATAATTAAAGAGAAAGATAATATATAATGTTGTTAATATTGCTATTTGTGTTATCTCCAACTTGTTGGAGATTTGCTATGTCGCGGACTGCCTGCGACTTTTACTCACGGATAAGTGAAAAAAAGAATATAAGTTGTGTTTATTGTATAAAGCAAGGGGTAGATACTGGATTTAAGTGTGTTTTCATAAATAACGGAAATAATATGTGTCGTAGTTTTGATGAGGCACTGCCTTTAATGTGTGCGGGTGATAGTTCGTCTTGGTATATGACACATATATATGAATGTTCATTTCTTTGAAGAAGGTGATGGAAGGCATATCCCAATCAAAAGTGTTAAAATACCGACATAAGTATTAGCAACCTCACAAGGTAAGTTCTTTTCAGATAGCCTCACGATACAAAGGGTGATGATGGCGATAATGATACCCATTTGAAATAAGTATTTAATCATTCTGCTGTCGGTTTTCTTGTTTGACATACAACAATTCCAGTTATCCTCTAATTCGTGCTCTACTTTTTTTTCCTCAGTCTTTAGTTCTACTTCAAGAACACGGGATTTTAACTCGGGAGTTAGTTCGCCATCCATATCCATAATAGGCGGGGGTCTGTGAAGTCTGGTTGTATTTTTAGCCATTTTCTCTAATTTCTTGTAGTATATTCATGAGATTTTTATTTTCTTTTTCTAAATTATCTATCCTATCTCGGACATGTCCGAGATTATCTGATAATTGTTGAACGGCCTTAATTAACGGGGCAATAAACTCAGAATAACCTATACCATAACCAACATCACCACTATCAATACATTTAACATCTTCTGGCTTAACACTCACACCTTTCAATTCGTATTCCGCTCTTTGCTTTGGGCAGGGAGCCATAATTGTTTCTTTTATAAAACCGCCAAAATCTAGCATATCCATTTCTGTTAGTATTTCTTCTAATTCCTGTGCTATTAAGCCAGTCCTACATTTCTTTTTGTCGTCAATCATACGATAGCAAACTGGATTTAACTTGTTGATAAAATCTAAGCCTAAGCATTCCTTTATATCTTCTTTTTTTCTCTTGTCTGAATATTGAATTGGATTAGACAATACCCATAATTGCCCATCGCTCGCTCTTAATGACATTAAAGCAGTATTTGAATTATTCTCCCATATGAACCCACTCGTTGAAGAACCATTCACTCTAAATCTAATAGCATAAGAAGTTAATCCTCCTCCTCCTCCTGCTGGTGCTGTTCCTGTTCCACTTAATGTTTTATTTGTCCCAGACTGAGACATATAAATTCCCCAGTTTGGATCAGTAGCATCCCATACAAATATTCCGCGGCTACTACCCCCGTCTGTTTGTCCTTGAATTGCTATTTTTGCCCCATTAGTTGTTGCCGATGCCGTTGTTAGCACCCCAGAATATGTAATTCCCGCACTAGCCGTTATTAATCCTTTTGTCCATAAAGTCCCGTTTGCCCCGTTTAATGACATTAACAATTGCTCTGCTGAATTTTCCCACACAAAACCCATCGTAGCATCATTAGCCAACTCTAAACCGAAAACTATACGAACTAAAATCATTTCCAGAAACAGCCAAACCATTTGCTAAACTTCTAGTGTTTAGAGCTCCACCAGATGCAGCATAAATCCCCCAACTCGTATTAGTCGTATCCCATAGAAATATTCCTTTTGCATTTGTTCCGTCGGTTGGCCCCTGAATTCCTATCTTTGCCCCGCTTGTATTCGTTGCCGATGTTAGTGTGCCAGTATATGTAATCCCCGCATTTGCTGTTATTGCCTTTGAAGCAGTGATTGCTGTGTTGTTAATTCTAAATAATTCTGTCGCCGCACTATGATAAAATACGTGGCTATCGGCAGAAATAACATTATATAACAATGTATTATTAGCAACACCAAATCCAAGAAAAGCAGTCGTTGATGGTGTTCCTCCATCCCATAAAACCAGTTTATTGTTTGCCAATGCATTTCTATCAATAAACACACTTTTTCCAGCACCTACTACTATATTGTCGGTTGTTGTTAATGTTGTTGTTGATATACCCGCGGTTGAAGTAATTGTCGTTCCCGTTATTGTCCCACCATTTGTTATGTTGTTTGAGTTCATATCCAAAGCACCATAAAACCGCATACCCCCAGCATTGTTAAAACGGACAATGTCAGACGAAGCACTTTTATTATCCAAAAGTTTTGAAATATAAAGTCCCGCCCCTTTTACATCAGATGCTACATTCGTAAATACATAACCTCGTTGGTTCGCGGTTCCACTTGAAGCCGTATTTAAAGTAAATAAAAAATATTGGTAATCACCTGATGTCTGTGAAAAGAATATATCTCCTCCATTTTGGTTTAATATCCTCGCCCCGTTATATGTTATATTTCCACCATTAGTGATAGTTTGATTATTAAAATCGGCATTGTTCGTTAAAGTTAGATATTTTATCACAGTGCTCGCCCCATTAAATGTTTTACTTCCTGTTATTGTTTGGTCTCCTGTTAGTTTTACATTTTGCCCGTCCAATGTGTCCGCATACCCTTTTGTCGCTCCGTCTGTTGATAATGTCGGAGTTCCAAGGTTCGCTATTTTGCTACTATTACAATCTAGCCCCGAAGCATTTACCCAACCGACTATTGCTCCATCAATAATGAAACTTACCTTTTTCGCATTTATTTCAAAGTTATAATTTACACCAGTGCCCATATCAAGGCATCCGATAGTTCCTATATTGGCTGTGGAGTTAAAAACCACGAAAGTTCCTTTTGTTGTCGCATTCGTTGAATTTCCTGTTATTTCAAGGGCACTGCTAAATGTCTTAATTCCTGCTATGGTTTGGTTTCCTGTTAGTTTCACATTTTGCCCGTCTAATGTATCAACATAACTTTTATTTGCTCCGTCCGTTGTTGCTGATGGTGTGGCTAAGTTTGTTATTTTGTTGTTATTCAAAGATAGTGTAGTGCCAGTTGCGGTTATAATTACATTATTACCTGAATATAACTCAACATACGAACCAGTTATTTGTATCGGATAATAACTCGCAGTTGCTATTTTTTGTGCGGCAATCATTCCTATATTTGTCGCTGTATCAAAGGCAATACCGATACCATCAAAAGCGGTTGGAGCAGTAGCACCCCGCACTTCTATTGTTGAAGTAAATTTTTTATTCCCTGCTATGGTTTGGTCTCCTGTTAGTTTAACGACAGAAGTGTCAAGAGTAGAAACATCAACACCATCAACAAGATTAACATTTGTTATACTTTGGCTTTTCATATCAATACCCGCACTAGCATTTATTATACTTCTAAATGTTTTAATACCCGCTATGGTTTGGTCTCCTGTTAGTTTAACGACTGAAGTATCAAGGGTAGAAACATCAATACCATCAACATTACCAACATTTGTTATGTTAAATCCTCCCATATTTAAACTACCCGTCATAGCCGTTGTGCCGTCCTTTGCTAGTTTCGTATCGGTATATGCTTTTGTTGAAGCATCGCCGTCATAGAATGGCGCGGGCAGTCCGCTGATTGCTGTCGTGCTGTTAAAATTTAAAACATTATTTGTCAATGTCATTCCACCTCCTGTTGTTGGAGCAAAAAGTATTGACGAGCCGACAATAGTTAATGGATAGCCCGTTGCTCCACCTGCCTCCGACGAATAGATAGAGCCCATATTATTGTTATAATTAAAGAATAATTTGCCAGTGTTTAATGGATTTGAGTCTTTTACGGCCACATAAGTAGTAAATGTTTTGTTTCCTGTTATAGTCTGGTCTCCTGTTAGTTTTACCACAGAACTATCAAGAGCCAAAACATCAACACCATCAACAAGATTAACATTTGTTATGCTTTGGCTTTTCATATCAATACCCGCACTAGCATTTATTATACTGCTAAATGTCTTAATTCCTGCTATGGTTTGGTCTCCTGTGAGTTTAACCACAGCACTATCAAGAGCCGAAACATCAATACCATCAACATTACCGACATTTACTACATTAAAACCTCCCATATTCAAATCTCCAAACATTATAGTGAGGCCATCCAATCTAAGAAAAGGCGAGTTTGTATTGCGCCATGTCCTGTGCTATAAATGAGTAGTTGGTTATTGGTGGGTGTGCCTGTTATGACTACATCCGTTAATTTATCTAATTCAAAGTCGCTTATATAACTTGAAGTCAATGTAGCAAATGAAGTATTGCCGAGCCCATCCGTTTTTAATATTTGATTAGCCGTGCCGTCCGCTATTGGCAAATCGTATTCGTTATTAATTGACAGTATTCGTTATTAATTGTCCTTGCTTGGACTGAGTTTGCTTCAATATGGTCTCCATATAATACACCATCAACTTCTAAATCCTCGTCTATTATCACAGAGCCGTAATAGTGATATGCCCACGGATTTCCTAAATGGTTCATATTTTAATTCTATTATTTTATAATAAATCTTATAATATAAGATAGATATATATTTAGTCTCAAAAAAATGAATATATTTGGCCGTTCGCAAGAGCAACAATCTATTGACACAAAAACAATCGCGGTCGTGGCTACCCCGACATTAACAAGAAACATTCAAAATGCGTATGTTGGTCTTG
>WBZZ01005103.1:7500-10000 GCA_019918135.1 Paulinella micropora
CGCGATGTACATATTGTTTGTGGGCGTCAGCACCCTGCAGCACTTCCTTAGGGGCCTTAGCATTACAGCTTTGCACTACCTGCCTATGCAATAGGATCCATGCCTCTTTGCCGGTGAACGTAATCTTGTTGTCTGTCTTACTAGTATTCATTTCTAACCACCGTCAGTCTCGAACAGACACACGCTCCACACACACACACACTTACACACAGCACACAGCTATGCTCTCTACTTGCCAAATAGAGATAGGGTCACCCTATGCTTTCGCTGTTCTGATGGCACAGACACAGGCAAGCAACCACACACACTCCCACAGAAACACAACAGAGGTCACGAGCAGACTCACACACACTCTACACAGAATAGTGTTTTGCTTGTCCACACCACCCTTTACTCTCTCTCTCTCTCTCTCTCTCTCTCTCTCTCTCTTTCTTCAACCACGTGTGTTACCACTGTCTCTATTGCTCAAACTACACTGAGGCTACCTCAGCTACCACCTATGATAGCTTTCCACCTACTAGCAGCTCTATCTGCAAAGTCAGTTCTTCAACCTACCTAGGTTTGTGGTTGTTTTGTACAACCACCTAAACACTTACCTTTCGCTCCTCCCCTCGTGTTCAATGCACGGTTCTTCAGAGCTCACGACCTCACCACACTTCTCTCTCACTCCTCACACAGTCACAACAGCGATACAAGGAGTAGATGCGATGATGCAGTACGAGTTCAACAATAATTTTTGCAATGTAAGCTGTTGTGTCCCGTGGGCAGTGGGTACTCAATCCCGCCTGTCACCACGGCAAAGCACAACTGGCCTACTGTTCAACAATAACTTTGCAATTGACGTTGTTGTGTCCCGTGGGCAGTGGGTGCTCAATCCCGCCTGTCACCACGGCAAAGCACAACTGGTCTACTGCTTTGTACTCTGGCCTTGCAACTTGTTGTGTCCGTGGTAGCGGTTGCTCAATCCCGACTGGCATCACATCCAACACAACTGGCCACGTCACAGAATTGACAAATGCACAACACCTTTAGGAGGCTCACCCCTCCCGCACTGCGACCTGTACGCTTCTGTGTCTGTCTCTCTGTCCTGTCCCCCACCTTGCCCTTGCACTGCACACCAGCAGAGCAGTTCGTGGGTAGTGTCTACAGTGATCAGCTGTAGCCACACAATCGAAAATGCGCACTTTCCTGTAATGGGGTCACTTAAGGTGAACACCTCACCCCTTTAACGAAGGTTCTCCTCTGCGATCCGTTGCACAGACCACGCTTCAAGGCTCGATAACACGTTGGAAGAAAACACTCGCGACTTCTGCAAACGGCGACCGGAACTCGGGGCGTCCCCCTCCTACCTGCCAACTGCTTTCCACACAAAAGAATTTAACAATACTGAATAATTCCCGCCAGTCTAACTGACGACGTCACAGAAAAGATGTACCTCTAGAAAATGACTCACGAAACGGCCTGATATGGGCAATAATGGTAATGGTAAAAAGCTAGTGCCACCAGTACCAGAAAAGATACTCTAAATGAATGTATTAATAAGTAATAATACTACTAACCGTAACGAATAATGCTAACGTACCAAATAGCAATACAGATGTAGTTGAGGAGGAAGGGTCTAATTAATTGTCCACTGGGTATTAATAATTGTCAACGCTTATATACTAGTCACACAAGTTGAAGTTACTTATGATATCATGATTAACTTAATAGTATATTAGTAATACTGTGCACAGATTTTGGAACTGTGGGACACACCGTGCTTTGTATCATCACTGATTAATTTGTCTTGACTAACCCACTCGGTGAGGAAATTACCAACCGGAATTCAATTGAGTACACACACTGCTGTTAATACAGCTTAAAATATTAATACTTCGGAGGTCAGGAAGTTTATTAAAGACGCTTGATCGGTCAATTCCAGTTTATTCCGGCCAGTACACTTGCTTGACAGACTACTTGTCACTTGCGAAACAAAACAAATGAAGTTCTGAGAACTAACGAGAACATTTCAAGTAGATAAGAGTTGTGCAGCTGGTACCAGTGTAGAGTTGTTCAAGTCAGTTTGAGACAAAACGGTAAAAAGTTGACGGAAGACTGCCACTGAAAGTTTATAATATATACCTGGTTTGGAGTGATGCAATTTGAAAGTTACCTATCATTATTATTTTATATGACTGAAACCGGAAAAAGGGACTGACTAGGTAAAATTTTCTAAAAAGGTAGATATGGGAAAAAAAGGCAATAAGTAACATTTTCTAAAAAGCTAACCGGCGGTAACGGGAAATAAATTGATCTCTTAACAGCAGTTGAAAACGCAACAACTACAAGTTATGACAGTTGATAAATAAACGGGAAAATGAAGTAACGGAACTGAAAATAGAAGTGTAAACTTGAAGTATGAACTTGAAGAAAGTTTAACACAATATTAATAATTATTAATATGTCCGGTACGGTATTCATTCCGATAGCTTGCCGACCCACGCTAATTGCAAGTTAC
>WBZZ01005103.1:35000-40000 GCA_019918135.1 Paulinella micropora
GACGCCAACTCATAACCCTTTGGTGGTAGATGCTGGGGAGGAGGGTCGTTGCGCGCGTAAAAGATCTTAAACTCCGCATATGCTGGTTGATAGCCCAGGACCCAGCAGACACCAGATTGTTATGGGTGGGGTTTCGAGGCAGCTCTAGCAACCGCGCTTGGTGTATGCACTTGCACATTCGGTGACGTCTTGCAAGAGGTTGCTGGGACTGCGGAATAACCTCGGCTTAGTGCAGTCTTGCCCTCAGGAGCTCCATCGGTGGCCCCGATCATCAGGCGAGAGACTGACACGGGGGGGTGGAGGACCTCGAACAAGGGTATTGGAGGCTTATGTCCGTTGAGGATATGCCATTAGCTGCATCAGTACGCCTCAGGTATAGTAAATCTGCCTTGGAGTGTTGACTGTGACATATTTGAGGGAAATCCCGATGAAAAAACCTAGTCACACTTGCTAAACAGAGTTCCAGCCCAATGGCCTCAAGGCGTTAAACTGTGACGCCAACTCATAACCCTTTGGTGGTAGATGCTGGGGAGGAGGGTCGTTGCGCGCGTAAAAGGTCTTAAACTCCGCATATGCTGGTTGATAGCCCAGGACCCAGCAGACACCAGATTGTTATGGGTGGGGTTTCGAGGCAGCTTTAGCAACCGCGCTTGGTGTATGCACTTGCACATTCGGTGACGTCTTGCAAGAGGTTGCTGGGACTGCGGAATAACCTCGGCTTAGTGCAGTCTTGCCCTCAGGAGCTCCATCGGTGGCCCCGATCATCAGGCGAGAGACTGACACGGGGGGGTGGAGGACCTCGAACAAGGGTATTGGAGGCTTATGTCCGTTGAGGATATGCGATCATCAGGCGAGAGACTGACACGGGGGGGTGGAGGACCTCGAACAAGGGTATTGGAGGCTTATGTCCGTTGAGGATATGCCATTAGCTGCATCAGTACGCCTCAGATATAGTATTATTATTATTATTATTATTAGTATTATTATTAGTATTAGTATTAGTATTATTATCATTATTATTATTATTATTATTATTATATTATTATTATTATTATTATTATTATTATTATTATTATTAGTAGTAGTAGTAGTAGTAGTAGTAGTAGTAGTAGTAGTATCATTATTATTATTATTATTATTATTGCCCTGTCGCCAGTTCGTTTCCCGTCGGTGCCACCAGTATTTTCATTGAACATACCGGTCCGTCTGGAAGTGTTGGAACTGCGGGGGTGTCATTAGAGCCTATCGTCAATTCTTCGTACTCCCCTCACAGGTGAGACGATGGAGGCGCATGTGCAGAAATGCATCAGCCATTGACAGAGAAGCACTATTATTATTATTATTATTATTATTATTATTATTATTATTATTATTATTATTATTATTATTATTAGGGAGTACATAGGCCATCGGTCCCTTTCCATGGGCTGATTGGTATAAAGCTCCTAGAGTAATGTTCTATGCCGTCACTTCCTTTATTTCACCGATTGGTGTGGAGACTTTCCTTATGGAATGGAGGATTGGATGCACATGGCCTTTTGGCTCAGCAATTGGCAGACGATACATACATACATACTTATTATTATTATTATTATTATTATTATTATTATTATTATTATTATTATTATTATTATTATCCCTGAAAGGTGTTCGTAAGGGGGTGGGGGGTTTGGGGGGAGGGGCAAAATGAAAATTGTGTACCCCCCGTCCACCACCCCCCCCCCCCCCCCCCAAGCATTTCCACCCCTCCTGTCGGAATAAATCATAGTTTGTGTGAACCAGGAGGAGTTGGGAGCTCATATTTGCAGGGTGGCTAGCCCCAGACTCGATGTTGATGCTAATAATACTTTTTTATCATGAAATTCACGCAAATATTTGCGGTAGGGGAGTGTCCTGAATGCCAAATTTCCTTTAATTTTTCTCACCCCTGTCGGAATAAATTATGGTTTGTGTGAACCAGGAGGAGTTGGGAGCGCATATTGGAGGGTGGCTAGCCCCAGAATTGATGTTGATACTGATGTAATTTCTTCAAAATTCACGCAAACATTTGCGTTAGGGGAGTGTCCTGAATGCCAAAATTCTTTGTTTTTAGTAAGCTTATTTTCTGCTCTCCCATCGGAATAAGATTCATGGTTTGTGTGAACCAGGAGGAGTTGGGAGCTCATATTGGCAGGGTAGCTAGCATCAGACTCGATCTTGATGCTGATATTATGGGGTACCACATCATACACACGCCTCCCGCCATTTTCGTCTTACACAGACAATAGGGTAAGACTCGAACGGCAACCATGGTACGATAAACCGTAGGCTGAGGAATGCTGGGTATGTATCGAAATCACTGAGTCTACCAATAACTTATGACGAAGTATTAGAAGAGGTGGTATACCAACTTCTTTTTGAATGCAAACTTGATATCCAAAATCTATTTTCCGAAAATCGTCAAAGCAACTCTCGTTCTCCCCAAACCTGGGGCAAAATTCAACAGAAGTTTTGTCAAAATGACAATAAAATCTACAAGCACTTTCGTCACAGTAATATTACTGACGACATTCAAGAGAAAAAAAAAAAGTTTTTCGATTTTGGTTGGAATTTTAATTTTGGTTGGAATTTCCATTTTGGTTGGAAATTTGAATTTTTCAAATTAACGGCTATATTCGTCCGCAAAATATCGTAAATTTTCGCGAAATGTTACCGTTAAATTGGAAAATTTGAATTTTTGACACAAAAATGAAAAACTGACACAAAATTAAAATTCCAACCAAAATCGAAAAACTATTATTTTTTTTTCTCTTGAATGTCGTCAGTAATATTTTGACAGTCTAACACAAACAGCTTGGAACCAGTGAGCGCTCAAGTTTAAAAGACTGCTATGGCAGTGATCCTGCTTTCCTTTTACTAACTGGCTCACCGGTATACAAGCAAACTATTGCTTTAATATTAATATGTAGTCATCACGGTGGAACGGAGACATTTTTTACCATCCACAACTACAAGTGTCAAATATATATAAGTACAACGGGTCATGTCAACAAAAAATTTGGCTAATCAGACCGCAGACCCAATTCAAGTATATATTGTATTAATATTAATATTAATACTACACAGATGAAACTGAAATGAGCAGTTAGACTTTCAAGTTTCTTTTTATTCAACTTATTAATATTAATATTAATATGATAAAAGGCAAGAGGCGACCAGCTGTCTAAGTTGACAGCCTGACCCTCTGACTTATATATTAATACTAACTACTGTAAACTTAAGGGGATATATAATATATATATCAGGTTGATGTATCAAGTAATTTATTAATATTACTACTTTATACAACATTAGGTTAAAACCAACCTGCCTGCTGCTGGTTAGCCGGGAAATGAAATAAGTATATGAGAACATGATATTAATATATATATGTATTTATGTATGAGTGTATGTATTAATATTGAAGTTTATGTATGCATGTATGTATGTATGGACGGTATGTATGTATGTATGTATGTATGTATGTATGTATGCATCTACGTATCTATGTATCTATGTATCTATGTATGTAATACTGTATGTATCTATGTATGTATGTATGTATGTATGTATGTGATGTGTCTGGCTAGAACAATCCTTTGGTTAAGGGTAGATAGATAGATAGATAGATAGATATTTAATAGATAGATAGATAGATAGATAGATAGATAGATAGATAGACAGATAGACAGATAGATAGATAGATAGATAGATAGATAGATAGATAGATAGATAGATAGATAGATAGATAGACAGAGATAGATAGATAGATAGATAGATAGATAGATAGATAGATAGATAGATAGATAGATAGATAGACAGAGATAGATAGGTAGGTAGATAGATAGATAGATAGATAGATAGATAGATAGATAGCCTCGGATGGATGGATAGATAGATAGATAGATAGATAGATAGATAGATAGATAGATAGATAAATAGATAGATAGATAGATAGATAGATAGATAGATAGATAGATAGATAGATAGATAGATGGATGGATGGATGGATATATAGGGAGAAGGAGGGAAGCGAGCTAAGAATCAGTGCGGGAGTCCTGAGCTGGAAGTTGCAATCCTACACACACACACACACACACACACACACACACACACACACATACATACATACACACATAGACACACACATACATACACACATAGACACACATACACACATAGACACACATAGACACATAGACACGCATACACATGTCCTGAGGCGGCTGCAAGTCGCAACACTGCACACACACATACATACACACATACATAGACACACATATACACATAGACACACATAGACACACATAGACTCACATAGACACGCATACACATGTCCTGAGCTGCAAGTCGCAACACTGCACAAACACACACATACATACACACACATACATACATACACACATAGACACACATATACACACACACACATATTAATACACATGTCCTGAGTTGTAAGTCGCAAACACTGCACACACGCACACACACACATACACACATACATACATACACACATAGACACACATATACACATAGACACATATAGACACACATAGACATGCATACACATGTCCTGAGCTGCAAGTCGCAACACTGCACACACACACATACATACATACACACACACATACATACACACACATACATACACACACATACATACATACACACATAGACACACATATACACATGCACATACACACACACATGTCCTGAGCTGTAAGTCGCAAACACTGCACACACACACACACAGACACACACACACACGCATAGACACACATAGACACACACACACACACACACGCATAGATACACATAGACACACACACACACACACACACACACACACACACACACATAGACACACACACACACACACACACACACACACACGTCCTGAGCTGCAAGCCGACTGCACACACACATACACACTCATACATACACACATAGACACACATACACATACATACACATGCATACAT
>WBZZ01005103.1:87500-133347 GCA_019918135.1 Paulinella micropora
TGTCTGTCTCTGTCTGTCTCTCACTGCTCAGTCTCAGATCATGTCTCTGTCTCTGATCTTGTCAGGCATCACTTGTCAGGCATCGAAGCACGTGTCCACCGGCGTAAAAGACCACTGATCTTGATTTCTAGAAAACACTCAAGGGCTCGTGCGTTTCTTTCAGTAATTGAGAAGAGTAAGCTGTGCTCTGCTGACCAGGAAAACTTGGCATTATGTGCCACTATGAGGCCACCCCAAACCATAGTTTTTGTCGAGTCAACTTAGAACCACAAACAAAAACTGTGGAAGAGTTTATCCTTTGGCAAAATTCTGTTGTATCGCTGCGTGAGTCTCGGCCGCGCGCAAATTTTCTAGTTCAGTCGCACAGTCTGTCAGTCCCAAAATTCGACTCCGACCACAGACGAAAAGAGCTGAAATTCACTGACAACATGGGAGAACTCAATCAGCCGTGCTTGATGGTGCTGGGCATCATTTCGATCATCTCAGCATGTATCGCCCTGGGAGGCTCCTGGTAAGCGCAGTTTCATAGGGTTTTTTCTTTCCCCTTTTTTTTTTTGAACATGAAAAACTCGAGTCTGCACACGCGACCATCTCAACATCCAGGCAAAGGCACAAAAAAAAACCAGTGAGACTCAAACCAGTCAATGCACCAACCAAATATCGATCTCCAATCGACTTTCATCAGTCCGACTGGCCACAGCAACCACCGCAAGACCCATCTAAGTAAGAGACTCGAGAGTCACAACTTGAATTTCTGTGCGGTACAGGTACCGAGTGCCCCTGAACAGGGCATACACAGAATCCTGCGATATCACCATGGCATGGGACCTGTGGCGCCACAGGTAAGCCAGAACTGACATGCGTGTTGAGATGTTGGAGAGGGAGCATCTCAAGTTAGTTTTCTTTTTGTGTTTCTTTTTTTGCAGGTGCACGTATGTGGACGGACCTTGCGCGGTTTATGTTGCAAGCTGCTCATACTGCGAAAACGCGGAGGAGTGCTTCGCAGGCATTCCAGGCTACACGGATCGTGGGGGTAATGGCAAGGCTTACAAAACTGTGGAGGCTTTCGTCATCATGCAGTTCATCTTCTCCGTCTTCGCCATGTGCGCTACCGCTGTGGATGGGCCTTGGGCCATGGCTATGCATGCCATGACCGCCATCTGTGGTATCATCGCTATGTCCGTCTTCATCGGCATGGTCAAGTCGTACCTGCCGCCCTCGGAGAACGACTACCTGTAACACTCCTTTCCTTCACGCCTGGCACTCGTTGAATGTCAAATGTCAACCTATCTAACATCTACATATGATGTTATCTGATTGTCGTAGGTACGGCTACGGTTTCGCTTGGTGCGTGATTGGTTGGATCTGCGCTGTCTTCGCTGCTGTTTTCGCTTACAAGGTTGAAACCGACGAGCCTCACAGTAAGCCGCAACAAGTCGAGGCCACCACTATCCACCCCTAAATCATAAATCAAGTATCGCGTGGCCTGCAACATAGGAAATGTAGTTTTATCAGATATAGTCGAGAAGATTCTTACACATACAGCAGTAAGTCGAAAGAAATGAGTTAGACAGTTAGTGAGGCGTCAATAGAAAGGGGTACGAATTTCGTATGTCCGAACTTTGCTAGATGAAGAGCACGCCCAAAAAAAGCAAATTCAGGGTTACTTATGCAGAAGGTTAACTAAGTTGCAGTGCAGCGCTGTGGATTGGTTTGTCCAAAGTGCTTGAATTAAAATAACGTGTTAGAATTTTTGGGTAGGTTACCTGAGGTACTGATTTATTTAATCAGTACAGGTCATTATTGGTACCGAAATTATCACGTTTAAGGTTGCACAAGGTCAGAATCAAAGTTTAAGTTCAGAAACGTCGGGGTCGTACCATTCCGATAAGGATATTAGCGCACAGCCGATCATTGTGTGAAATTGAAATTGAGAATGGTTACTAGTATTAAAAGAAATACGTGTTTAAAATTTGTGACGTGACTGTTTTTTTGGAGTTAATTTGGAGTTTATTTTGGTTTAATATCGGAGCTCTGAAAGCTTTCTGCTATGAATGGTTTTTTCCTACAACTGTGTTAGATTATGATCCTAGATCGCGAACCAGCTAAAAATTAGCAGTTTTTCAAAACTTGAATAAATTTCGAAAGGGAACGAGGTTTCGCCAGCCCCAACTGAGAAATTTTGCGAAATGGTAACGGAAATTCAGATAAATTGTGCAAAACGTTTTTTAGGTTCAAGCCTGCTTTTAGGCGTGCAAGCTGAGTTAATGGAATATAAACAAATATTTACATAACATCATAAGTTGCAGTTTGTTACGCACAATCAAACTTGCATACAGCGAAATAAGACAACAAATCAGAGTATATCAAGATTAGTTGAACACACGTTCACTCTCAGGCAGATTTCTTCGCAGACTGATTACGTTCATTGCTAAACACTGCTGAATTTATAGGAATCAATACCGTACCGGACCAAATTATTAATAGTGTTAAAGTTCTGTTAGACCTATTAATATAATTAAACAGATAGTCAGTATGGGCAGGCATATGTAATGTGTTTCGTTAGAGGCATTACGTATGTTCTGCCTAGTATATAATTGGGCCGTTCCTTGGCGCCCTTTTCTCAATAAAGTATCTACTGTAGGACACGGCAAGTATACGGCAGATTATTAAGTTAGTCTCACATGTTATAGAGCCTTGTAGCGTGAAGGTTAGCTAGTAGACTTTATTCACTTATTACGTACTAATAATTTCCTAACTCTATCTCGCTTCTCTACTCACAGAGAAAGCAACATTGATAGTCGAGCCTCCCTTCTACCTTCCGCCCTTGGTACGCCCGAACAATACTGCGTATCAAGGTTCTGGTTCTGACTTAGTAAAAATGAGGCTAGACTCTCCAAAGTTCAATCATGGAAAAGAATGTGAGCTGTTTGAGTACATCTTTACATCAGTTATAGGTGTCACACACCCAGAAATCCTTTCCATGATTCCGGGCTTTGATACTCATCCCTTAGCCAAACCTATACAACTACTTGTACGACCTGATTCCCCTTCAGATGCACCCTTCAAATCACCCGCTGCAAAGGAAAAGGAAGAAGAAGAGGACGAAGCAGAGACAGTAGTAAAGGTAGAAAAGAAAGACAAGGGAAAGAAAGAAGTGTCAAGAAACTGCACGTGCAAAAACTGCCTCTGCCCCCGCCACTGCTATACCTACGGACCAAAAATTCCAAATACCAGTGTTGACGAGTGGGAGTAAGCCGTCACCGCTATTTGCATTACAATTGGGAGCCAGATATTACACGAAAGAAGCTAAACAGATTGCTCTATGTCTTTCTACTTCAATCATGTGCTCACGATAGGAAGGTGATGACTATAATGAGGCAGGGGGATACGGACGGCGTAACGTGTTTCCTCGCCCTCAAAAAACATTATGGAGGTCTTGACCTCATAAGGTTTGAAGAGGACCAGGAAAAACTTTACCACTCGTACCCTAAGAAGGTTAGTGAGGTGAGTAGCTGGCTAGCTGACTATCTCACGACTATCAAAACACAAGAAAAGACGATGGGAGTGATACCAGAGATGATGAAGACAGGCATGATCATGAAAAAATTAAAACACCTACCTGTCTATCAAGCCTACTATCGTAACACTTGGTGTCCTCTCTTACCTACTCAAAGACCTAAGCTGCCTGAATTCATCAAGGTAGTAGAGCAGTTAGCTCAGAGCAATGTATCAGAAACTAGAATGAGTAAACTCTACTGATCTGGTTGCTTTAAGAGTGACCCTATCACTATCAACACAGTAGCAGGAATAGCTCAGGGCAGAAGAAGAACAATTCATCACAGGCTTATGGTGAGGGGCGGGGGGGGGGGGGGGGGGGGCAGTATTTGTTGGAGCTGTCTGTCCCCTGACCATAAGATTGCTTCTGTCTAGTCAGATGTCAACTCAAGGACTGTCCCAAGGACGGACATGGTCCATTGAAATGCCCCATAAGAAGGAGAACTAGGGTCTCTGAGAAGTTGCGTGGGAAGGAGAAGAGAGAGGACAGTCAGAGTGAGAAGACAGGCAGACACAAGAAGAAAGAAGAAGAAGAAGGAAGGCAGCAGAGGAGAGGGACGAAAGCTGAAAGCAGCAGACTTCATTAAAAAGAAGAAAATGATGTTTAAACGCTGAATCATCTGACTCCTCTAACTCACCCTCCCACTCTGAAAGTGAAGAAGAAGATCAACCCCCAACTAACCAATCTCCTTCTGAGTCTGAAGAAGAATCAGAAGTAGATGGTGAGTTGGGGATTCACCACATGGCAATTATGATGATGGGGGGACTGAGATGTGATGATAGTGGTGTGTGTGTTGAGGAAGACAACCCCCCACCTTCAAACAACACCCCCATGCCACTTTTATCTCACGCATCTAAGCCACCTGGCGCAAGAAGCAGAGGGGGGGGAGGTGTTGAGAGTGGTGTCTGTAGAGGAGAGCAGAAAGGACATGCATCATCTATACAAAAATGACTCCACACACTCGCCCCACTATTCCACCCCTTCACGAGAATAAGTTTTTGACCACCCTTGATATGGCTGGCGACCCAACTCCCCTAAACCAAATCATACCTTTGGAAGGGAATCGGGCCCTCAGACGTACAAGGGTAGGATACGTAAAATTACTCGTGAAAAAATACAACCCAGTCACGTTACGAGAAGTAGGTGGCCCACCCCTCAACCTCCACGGTAGACCAGTACGCATAGTTGACTGTTATGTCACAAGCAGTAAGCAGTGTGAGGCGACAGTACCAGATACAGGAGTTAGGTGCTCGTGGAGATTGGGAGCGACGAGAAAGGGGGCGCAGGGTGGGAAGTGTGCTGCTAGACTGATAGACCATGACTTTTGCTCGCTTCATGTTGATCAAGAAAGGAAGAGAGGTGAAATATTGAGCAAGTAAAGGGAGAAACTGAACCTGGGGTTGCTTCCCCCCCATGATGCTATGTATTACGAACCCGCCACTTTGTTTACACACATCACTTTGTGGAAAGCAAACACCAACCCTGCTCAATCCAACAACGCAACTACATCTCTTTGCACAACCACTACTACTACTACTACTACTACTACTACTACTACTACTACTACCACTACCACTACTACATCGATAGGAGGACTGGGAGAAATAGGGAAAGGAGTAGGGGGAGTAGGAGCAGGGGGAGTAGGAGTGAAAGTAGGAGGAGTAGAAGTAGGGGGAGTAGAAGTAGGAGGAGGGGGAGCAGTAGAGGATAGACCGTCTGTACCTACTTTGCCTGTACCAACTTTGACCCACACTTCGTCTTCTCAACCTACCACTGCACTATCTGATACATCCTTGTCACCTTTATTTGGACCCCCTGAGGTCATGGAAGAGGGAGAGTCAGGTAGGTGAGGATAGCACGTTTGGGTAAGGGACGGAAAGCGGGTGTTAAAAGGTGGAGGACTACCCCCAATCGAAGAAATACAACGCTTGGTTACTGCTCTCAATCAGGGGCTTAAGAGTAGAACAGTGACAGACGGGTTGATTACCAGCCAGGAGGGGGGATATGATGAATTCTATACAGAATTATATTATGCTATGCATGATTGCGTCCTTACCCTTGCTACCAAACACAACAACCCGTTTGCACGAGGCATAGTTTCTTCTTTCCCTTACATGGTGAAGGAGGTAGAGGATCTCGAGGATGTGTTGGGTGAAGTGACACCTCCAGAAGAAGACGAACCCCAAAGCCCATCAGACACAGACACCACCACTTCATTCCCCGAACAACCACACTCTGAATGCTCTATCATGTTGATGGACAATAATTCTGACCACAGGACTGATAGCAGCAATATAGTGTAGGTAGACGATAGTGGTGCAAGCGAAACACAGTCCCCAGATAGGTCTACGTTTGTTAGCCTTAAGAGAACTCCACAGAAATTTCGTATAGCAAAAGGAAGCATTAGAACCGAGTACAAAGGGAAAGTTTTAATGAATCTGTCGAGAGCTCATGGGGAAGAAGTCAATGTCCTTGATGCCCACACTACCTACAACCCGCACCTAAAGTACGGGTTAGTGGCTACTTCGGCATGGGTTCGTAAAGATTTTGCTGTCATACACCAAAACAATCAAGTGATAGTGCTCAGGAAGCCTATTCTTATTACGGAAGACCAAATCGTGGCTAGAGGGAGAGCACTCCCAAACCACTTGACGGTGTTCGATGCACCCCACCTCTCAATCCTAACGAGTGGTATGAGCCCACAAGTACCTCTACTACTATGCTCCCTATCACAAGTGAGACTCCCAAGCCCGACGATGATGACAGTGTCACCTCGGACCCGGGGGGACAAGCTTGACAACCCTCCTCTCATCTTTCTCAGAAAACCAAGCCACCTACATACCATGGCGTATACTGTTTATTGTCACCGTGCATTTGTGGTTGGCGATGTGACGTACCTAATACATACGTACCCTACTCTACTGAGATAGATCACGAGAAAGATGAGAGGGCTGAGAGTAAGAGAGATAAAGCGCTAGGTAGTATTAAAAGCTTTATGTCCTGTTGTTCGTCCTTACTACCATGAAAACATACATGCCACTGTGTTCCATCGTATGTGTAAGCACAGAGGGGTAAAAGCCATAGAGCGAATGGCTAACTATATGGGAGTAAAGATAGTGGGGAGAGAGTGGAGGGAACGAGTAATGAGATGCAAATGGTGCTTAAAGAATAAGATAAAGAGAGTGCCCCATTTCAAAGACAACCACCATACGGTAGAACGCCACCCTGGGGTTTACATAGCAATGGATACTCAGGGCTGGTGGAATACCTTATCGTGGGACGGGAAGAAGTACAAGTTCACCGTCAAATGTCTTGCATCTGGGTTTGAGTTAAGACTATTATCTGAGACATAAGAATGAGTTTTTCACATGCTTCCTTAAGGCCGTTGCCTTCTTCGAACGGCATACGGGAAGAAAAGTGAAATTCTTGACTTGTGACCAGGAATATGGTAAGTACAAGGAGTTTCAGACTTGGATTGATGTAAACCAACCAGTCCTCCTTGAGGCTCCGACGGGAGAGAAACAGGCAGTTGCTAAAATAGAACGAGCCCACCAGACGTGCGGCGGACCCGCAAGGGCAGTTGTCAGCGACGCCGTTCTTCCTGAGTCCATGTGGACTGAGACGGAGAAAGCTTCCACTTATTTTGGCAACCTCTTACCTCTTGCCCACGGCCCTTTTAAGGGGAAATCTCCTTATAACGTTGTTCATAAGAGAAAACCCCTTTTGCGCCATTTGCGCCCCATTGGATGTTTGGCGTACATGAAAGTAGACGCAAAGAGGGGGAAAGGTGAGAGGGGGAGGAAAGTTTTATTTCTCGGGTATGAAAGAAACAACGGGTATTATCGCGTATACGATCCGGTTGCGGGGAAAATATTCGGTAATGTCCGTGACGTTATCTTTGACGTTTGGAGACTGGGGAAGAGGGGGGCATCTAAATCTCTCGAAAGAGATGATATTGAGAGTGAGATGTTCTCTGTTAATTGGCAACAGCCCCCCCTTCCCCTATCGCAACAGATCAAGGAATCGTTTCAGGGACCCGGGAGGAGAGATTCTGGCAGGGGGAGAAAGTCCCCCGGTAGGAAGTCCCCCTCCCGCTCCGACCCTCACTCTGGAATCCCCCCCTGAGGAGTCACCCCACACTCCGCAAACTGACGAGGATAGCGAGGCAGAAGAGGGACCTGTGTTTGTGAGCACGAGCCCGCCCCTTTAGAGCCACCGAGTCCCAAGGTTGCTCAACCGAGTGACGAGCAGGGGGAGATAAAGAAAGTAAGAAGGGGGCGTAAGCCCAAAAAAAGACAAAGGTTGTCCGGAACGTATGTGGAAATCCCGGCAAGGGCTTTTGGGGAGCAGTGGGCTAGATTGACTTACGGGGATAAATGGGAGACGGCGATACGACGGGGGACAGCAACAGCCCCGTCTGCTCCCGTTACCCATAAATCTAAACGCTTTCCCGCGCATAGCGTCTTGTTTGACGACGGCGTCACGGATAAGATATTAGACACAGAAATCGTCAAATATGCCAAAGCCCCGCAACAGTCAGAATCTATGCCCGAACCGCGTGAGCGAAAAGCCGCAACTGCACCACCACCCTTGTCGACCAACCAAAACTCTGATTCGGACCTCAACACTAACGATCCCGGCATTGAGGTCACCTCAGAATTTGCGTTTGTCGAGGGGGAGAGGGAGAGGGTAGAGGTGCAGAGAGCGGCACATAAGCCGGGATGGAGATCACACGAATAGGCGGAAATTTCGAGTGAAAACATTATCACGGGAAAGAGGGCGAGAGCTCATGTCGCGGTATGTGCCCGGGAGGAAAATCGGGCGGAGTATTGTCTCGTGAGTGAGAAATTCCCGGAATTCCCAGTAGTACAAAAACCAAAAGACCGTAAGCAAGCTAGACAGAAGGAATTCGAACAGCTCAAAGAACTAAAAGCATTTGTTTGGCGAAAATGTTCCTATAAAATGGATAGATACGGTAAAACAACAAGGTACTGCGGATGAATTCTACAAAGCCCGGATAACTCTACGAGGGGACCTCCTGAAAGCTTACGCTCAGTACAATCCCAGAAGACTTACTCTCCCACAGCCCAGCACAGGACCATATTGCTCATGGTAGCCTATGCAGCCTTTTTCGGAATAGACCTATGGTTGATTGATTTCACGACTGCCTATCTGCATGCGAATCTCCCCTATGACATATATGTCAAACCGCCGGCCGAATTTCAGACTGCGGACTATGTCTGGCTTCTGAAGAAGGCCCTATACGGTCATCCGGAGGCAGGCCGTCTTTGGTACGACGTACTGTCCGGGGAGCTCATTACCGAACACAAATTCAAGCCTCTCACGCTAGATAGGGCCTCTTTCGTAAAGCATGGGAGTAGCCCCCAAACTGCCCAACTGGTGTCCTTTCACGTCGATGATGGCTGTCACGCTGCGTCACAAGAAAGGCACACCAAGATGGTGAAGTTGTTCAAAAAGAGAGGATTCCGGTGCAAGGACCTAGGCAAAGCCACCGAATTCAAAAACATTCAGATCATCCAGTCTGAAAAGGGGATTTCTCTGCATCAACGTAAGTATGAGTTGATGATCTTGGAGGAGTTGGGTTATATGAAGGAGATACCGGCCAAAACGCTATTCACTTCTGATAACCCGCTCCCCTAAAGAAGGACCATCGCCTATTACGTTATGAACTTAGATGCTTGATAGGGATGCTTATCTTTTTGGCTGTTCACACACGGCCACTCCTCATATGCCCTTTAAGCATAGCAGCTAAGTCCCAAGTCCCTAACCCGGAGATGTCTTATGCTATGGTGCACCACGAGCGTTATTTTTCAGAAGAGGGGACCAAAATTTACGGAAGTTGCTAGAAACTAATTTCTCTGTTCCTAAAACTCCGGAATCTTGGAAACCTAACCTGGAATCTTGCGCAGCGGCCAACGCAGTCGATGATAACATTGGAAAACCCGCAATGCCCGGAATGGATATGTTCAGCGTGCCAGTTCTCGCCAATATAGACAGAATTATTGCGGAGCAACCGATAGTCGGATTTGTAAACTCGGATTTTGCGGGGGATAAAAACTCACGTAAATCAAGATCCGGATACGTTTACTTATTCAACGGAACACCAATTTCGTGGTTTTCTAAACTACAATCCGTGATAGCGCAATCTACATTGGAGTCCGAGACCGTTTCTGCAAATGAGGCGGTCAGAGAACTTCTAGATTTACAACAAACTTTACGGGATATCGGAATAAATCTTGAAGGCCCTGCCCCTCTCGAAGGAACGATATTGTTGTCGGAGAGTGGACTAGGGGAAGCTAGGACCAAGCACATAGAGGTCCGATACCACCTTCTAGCGCAACTCGTGAGAGAAGGAAAGATCAAGCTATTCCGGGTCACTACGGAGGAAAATATCGCAGATGTATTCACCAAAATACATTTTACGGTAGACAAATTCAATTACCTGGCTGGAAAAATCTCCGTTGTGCCTAATAGGGAGAATTGTGCTAAATTCAGGATAAAATTCGATCAATGCCCGTATTAGTAAGGATTATCATCTTGCACTTCGTTTATATTCCCGGGGTATGTAATACAATAATTTTCTCGCATATTACACATAAGTTGTACAGGTGAGCGAATAGACGAGTGCCGACGGGGCCCGATGGCGAGTGACCGGACCAGAATCCATTGCTTATTCCAGATATTAGTATTTGAGGTTGTCAAACCGTGACGACTTCGCCCGGTTTCCCAGCCTGAAATACTACGAAGATCTCACCCCTTTCGCTCGTTCCGTTCCAACTTCTATCCGTTTCGCTTCAACTTCTATCTCTATACACTTATATACATAAAAATCTATAAGAAGCCGATATGGAGTCCGGCTGGTTGGTGAACGTGCCACACGGGAGTGTGGAACAACACGGACGTACGTCAAACCAGCCGGATGTACCAGACAGGCCGATAATTACAGATATCGTGTCTTTGTTCATATATATATATATATATATATAATATTATTTTATGTTCTTTTTATACCCCTCTACGGGAAGCGCTGTCAAATTTATAAATTCATACTACCGGATAGATAAGTAACATATAGTTCAAGCTGACTATACCTTTTGATAGATCAGTACAGATGGATACATTATCATATGTCTTATTTTTATATATTATGGTTACTTACGCGATCATATATATATATATATATATATATATATATATATATATATATATATATCAATATTATATGTGTATTATGACCATACCGTACTTGTGTTACATACATTATGTTACTCCACATAGGATAGGGGGTGCGTAGGACCTAATCCTCTTCTCGTCGACCAGGCCTAGCTTGACTAGGGGGAGCCGCCCTGTATGTAATCTAGTTGATGCATACTTGCCCCAGCAAGCCGGGTAGCCACCATCGACATAACCTCTTGGAGAGAGTGAGGGTAAGAGTGAGTAATATTATTATGTTTTAAGTCTGTGTTTTTATAATTTTCACAATAGATGTATTGGGACCTACAGTTAATTTAATCATTTACTTTGATCCAGGGGGGGTGTTAGACCTATTAATATAATTAACCGGATAGTCAGTATGGGTCGGCATATGTAATGTGTGTCGTTAGAGCCATTACGTATGTCCGGCCTAGTATATAATTGGGCCGTTCCTTGGCGCCCTTTTTTTCAATAAAATATCTACTGTAGGACACAGCAAGTATACGGCAGATTATTAAGTTAGTCTCACAGTTTCTTCAAGTTTTACTTCAAGTTTACATTTCCATTTTGAGTTCAGTTACTTCATTTTTCAGTTTACTTATAAACTGTCATAACTGCTGTTAACAGATTAATTTATTTTACTTTACCTGTTAGGATTTTCGAAAATACTAACTATTGCATTTTTCTCCCGTATCTATCTTTTTCCTCAGGTGACCTGAACAGCTTTTTCCGGTTCCAGTCACAGTGTAACACCCACGGTATACTACATCATGAGTGGTTATTTCGTTATTAGTTTTTACGGAAATTCGCTAGTGGAAGTGATTCCTTGTTATTACATGTATTTTAAGATGAATTCTTATTACATTTCAGGTTTTAAAGAATACTTCCGGTGAAAGTTTTAATGTCACGTTATATTAGCCGGGATAAAGTGTATGGGGGACATGGAAGCTTGGAGTCAAGCTTGGATCTCATAGGGCCTTAAATCCTACATATTTTACTTAACAGTTCACCGGATTGGTGAAGGTTGTTAGGATGTAAGTTACACAAAGCTGTTGTAACACCCACGGTATATTACATCGTTATTACGCTATTGGCCCGGTTTTACAGGCGGGAATTCACTTGCGGAAGTGAGTCCTTGTTGTTAAATGTATTTTTAAATGAATCATAGTTCTTATTACATTTCCGATTTTGAAGCTCCGGGCCGAATACTTCCGGTTTTAATGTTGTATTAGGATAAAGGGGTATGAGGGAAAAGCTTGGAAGCTTTAATCCCATAGGCGGCCTTAAATCCTATCTTTTACACTTAACCATTTACCGGAGTGGTGAAGGTTATTAGGATGTAAATTACACCAAAGCTGTGACATCCTTATTGATTAACCTCCCACATTAATAGCGTTGACCCGAACCTTTTGTAGCAAATGTAGTAACCGTTTGAAGTTATGGAAAATTTACACGGAAATTCCGTGAAATTTGGCAGTTTTTCCCGTGACTGGGAATGTATGGCTAAATAAGGGAAATTCAAATTGCACTTATGGGTTGTTGTTTAGGGTATGTTTTGGCATTAAAATGTGCAGGTTACGGACGTAACGCATCCTGTCAGTTGACCCGTGTCAAAGGGACACTCCGTTTTTAACGGTTTTCCCCTCTGGCTTGTTGTACATGTCTGGGTTCAATTCTGACTTCCCTTTCTGTTATAGAAGTGGAGGTTAGCCTTGAACATGTTGTGTTCAGTTTTATTATTAAATTCCTTTCAATTTCCTTTGAGTTCGTAAAGGTAAGACCTCCGGTCTTAATACATTTGGAGTCCCTTTGCCTTTTTTCGAACTCAAAAGGATTTGGAATTGGAACGACGCACTCTCTGGGAACCAGCTCATTCACTGTTGTTGATTGTGTCTGGGTGAGGTGTGTTAAGTAGCGTCTCGACGATCAGTACTCCGTGCTGGTCGTATGCGATAGTGCTTACAGTCGCTCAGGGAAAGGGAAACTACAGGTGAAAAGTGGGGTTTTGAAGATCAACAGGGTGGGATCCTGATCTCGAAACTTGGACCTTGACACTAGGTGGTCAACATGTCAGCGGCAATGACATACGATCCTTACAAGGATCCGTGTGTTGTCCCGTTGACTACTACATGTAGCAACAGACTACATAGTAGGATCCAAGGAGCAGCGCGAGTTTTTGGAACACTTTGTCCCTTTGGCAAGTAAATACAAAGACAGACCACGGGATCAGGAGGTGTTCGATGTGGTGAAGATGGAAGCCAGTCAATTGGGAAAATGGGGGTACGATTTGCCCACGTTTGCCAAGACGGGTTACTCACCTAACGAACCTAAACTCAAAACTTTGGTACCCACGCAGGTTAGGAGCATGAATCATTGATGGCGAGGATGTTCGTGTCCGGCTCCTTGCACCTCTGTGAACTGCAGATGGTGGGTCATGCAAGGTTTGAGAACTCGGATGAGGAATACTTTCCGACTCCTATTCCTTCGGAACAGTTTGATGTCACATTCCTCATGACGGGTACGGAGGTGAAAGACACTTGGTCTGAAGAGTTTTATGCTGGTGTAAGGACAGACTCTAAGAACTCGGACTCCTTTGACATGGGCATGGCAGGAAACTTCTTCAGAGTCGAAGTCTGGCCCATTGTCTCCGATGCGCATGCCTTCACTAGGGTGGTTCAGATATGACCGCAAAAGAGAAGATGAGTGTGGGGGAAAAACACACCTGATACCTTGGACTTGGTCCATGTGGAGGCCTTCATGAATAAATTGGGGCTGATGAAAAAGGAGGACGGGTTGTCTAGCCATGCCGTCAGATGCTTGCAGCAGCTGACGAGGGAGGCTGACACTGTGGCACTCGCTCAGACCAAATTAACCAATGCTGCAGCCACTGTGGCGGATGTTGGTCTTTTGGCTATGGCGAGGGAACAGGCTCATGTAAGCCTCTACCGATATCTCTTATACCTAATGGAGGTCGTCAAGGCCGTGGAGGTATGCGTTGAAAAATATGCATTGTGGGAAGAGAGATATGCGGTCGTCAAGAAAAGGGAGGAGGATGATCCCACGGACCCGGCACAGCGATACATACAGGAGAGGAAGAAGATGCCACAGTTCCTCGAAAAGTTAAATCCTATTGCATTCGCACCGGGGACAAGGGGGGAAAAGAGGCCGACAATTTGATTTACCCGGCAGGTGAACTGTTTGTCAAACTCCCCATGGTTGCGTAAAGGGATCAATGCTCTCTGTCAATTGTTGGAGGAGAACAATTTTGAATCGCCTTTGACCTTGATGGATATCCTCCGATAATGTATTGATACGGACCTTATGGAGGCGTTGTCGGCAGACAGTATCACGAAGGGGATGCACAGGGAGATGCAAGATCGCGATATGCATCAGGAAACGGGGAGCATCAAGCTGTCTAAGACACATGCTATGCTGCATTCGCTCCTTAGTTTGCTCGTGGCTCAGGGAAGTCATTGGGACTTGACTAGTGAAGACATGCTGACCGGACACATTTCTACTGTCGTTGGGAATGCGTTGGCGATGACGAGCAAGAAGCCGGTGAGAGTCGCGGGGGAATTTCGGGGGGAACTGGAGAGGCTGAAGAAGGACAACGCGTTCTTCATGAGCCTCAAACGGTTCGTCCGTCACGTGCTGGCGAGGATTTATCAGCACGACCCGTGCGTTTACCGGGCCATTGTTGGTAGTTGGCCAGGTAACAAGTGGGCGACAATGATCCCGGACAATGTCGACTTTACGACAGATTAATCCTCAGCATGGAAGGATTTTGCTGACGGTTACAAGTCCGGAAGAGACATGTGGAAGGACTTTCTAAATGCCGAGAGGGCGTGGGAGGATACGCTGGTCACCTTTGCGGGACTTAAGAATGCTTTGGCGGCGGTGGCTAAAGGCCAGCTGGTCCCAGGAAAACAAGCATACCGCGAAGGTGCTTGCCATCCAGTCGGGTGGAGGGACTGCTAGACGCCGTATCCCTACGATGATCATCACAAAGAGAGATTATGGTGGAGGAGGTGGAGGAAGAGGAGGATGAGAGCGATGAGCGTATTCCTCCCCCACCTGGCATGAAGCCGAAGAAGGCTGCCACTCCCTCCCATACCCATGGGCGTCGACTTTGCTGGGACTACTACTTCAAGGGCTACCAGTGCCCGAAGAAGGCGGACTGTGCGGACCTTCACTCCGGATCCGACAGGGACAAGGACTGGAGGGCCCCGGAGGAGTCGTTGAATGAGAACAACGCGGGCTCCTCGTTATGGGAGGCGGTCAGGGCCATCCGTAACAAGGGCAAGCTGGTGATCAAGGATCGATATCAGAAGGTCCGGCATCTGGTAAGAATCGATTGGCGGAATTTGATGCCACAGCTAAGTCCTTGAGCCTCAGGGGAGCTGGGGGCGGTGGCCGCGGAGGACGCGGAGGTCGTAGTAGAGGAGGCGGCTTCAAAGGCAAGAAGCGGTTTAAAAAATGGGGTACTGCCCAGCCACACAAAAAGGCTAAAGTGGAAATGGGGGTGGAAATCTCCGAGGTGGGGGAGGAAGAAACTCAAGCGGGTAAGAACCAGTTGAGGCAAGGAGGAGGCGGAAGAGGAAACGGGGGTGGAAATCTCCGAGGTGGGGGAGGAAGAAACTCAAGCTGGTAAGAACCAGTTGAGGGATAACTGTGGGGGGGAAAAGCGGATTCGTCAGTGAGTAATCATGGGGATGGTGTTGCGTCTCAGAGGAGCAGGACTTCACCGCCGACGACATTGAATGAGCCTAAGGGGCGGGAAGTCGAGGCGATACCCACAGGTAACCCATCGATATCTCACAGAAGTCAACAACATCACACTGACCTTTAAATTAAAATCCGCACGAGTATACCGCATGGACCTTTATGTTGTCCCCGGTTACCACGGGTCAATATTACTATCGTATGACCAATTGGCTACGATGGGGGCTGTGAAGGAGAAAAGAACGATATTGATCCCTTCAACGCTACTGACTCTTATGAGGCTTATGAGCTGATTCTGGCGACGGATCACAAAAAGATGGCCATCGCACATGAGGCACTTGAGGTGTATGTTCACCCCCATGTCGTAAGACCGGATGAACTGTCCTGGACCGACAATTGGGAATCCCAAGTGTGCACTGTCACAGTTCCGACATGCCCTTGGGACAAAAAGTCTATTGATGACTTAATCGAGAAGCGAAAGGAGGAGATTATATGTGTCGCACAAAGAAGCCCGTCGTTGGCGAGATTCGCGGAAGGAGTAGGAGCAGACTTCCATATTACTAACGGATACTGTTTCCATGCGAAGGTAGGAGAAGAAAAAAAGGGAGGCGTTTGTACCAAGGAGAACGGGGCGAATCCCGGATACTCCACCAGAAACTATTAAAAGTTTTATTACTGATTTCTGGGGTGACGAGCCCACGTGGCCGCGTTCACTAACTGAAGTGAAGAAATGCCTACCGACTTTATTCGAAAATAATAAGCCGTATACTATTATCCTGCCATATAATGAGAAGGCGATATGGGCGCAGGAAATAAGGGACCGGCTTATTGATCATCCTATACCGGTACCCTCTCGCAAGCAACAGCTAGTGGTGGCTTGTCACATGGGAACTCGTGAGCAGAGCAGTGCATACAAGCGGAAGCTCAGAGACCTCGACAAGTTGAAATTGATACCGCAAGCAGTCACATGCTTTGATGGTTTTTACACCCGTAAAGCTCCTTTGAAATACGCGAGACTCATTGACATGCTGGTGGAGCTCGGTAAAGATGATGAGCCGGACACGGTCACGTATGAAAAGACGGGCCTAGATGATGTCTCGGAAAAGGACTTAGGCTTGGAGGACAGAGAACCCCTCAAGCAACATAAGCAGATGTCTGATGCAGATTTTCAAGTATGTTTTTCAACATAAGAAGATGTCTGATAAGCGCGGAAAATATTGGAAGAAGGAGTAGGCATGGAGAAGGAGAAGGAGCTTTTAAAAGCCAAATTAGAGGCGAACAAGGAAATTTTTGACCCTCCAGATGCAGGTGGTGTCAAGCCTGAAGATTTCACTGCGGTTATTTACAAAAATACCGGGTGCGGAGCCGTCACCGGCACCACGAAGGGCGAATTTGAGTATACATGAGGCGAAGATAGCGGAGGAGCTAGCAAGACAGCTGCTCAATGAGGACTTTATTGAGAGATCAACATCTCCAATAGTCTCACAACCGAGAATAGTGCCGAAGCCAGGAGGAGAATGGCGCCTGACAGTTAACTATGCTCGTGTTAACAAGGTGCTGGAGGAAGAGAGAAATCCTCTCCCGACATTAAAAAAAGGAAGGAGAGTACTGCGGAATGCAAAATTCTATTCGGTCATTGACCTTAAGAATGGCTTCTGGCAGATACCACTGGAGGAAAAGTCCAGATGGCTGACGGCGTTTGTGGTGGGTATGGAAATATACCAATGGAAAGTGCTTCCGATGGGCCTCAAGCAAGCCCCAGGACTTTTCCAGAAGGCGATGCAGAAGATGTTGAGCAGTCAGTACGATGATTTGTCTGACGGAGGCTTCATGAGAAGGCGGGGACAGAAGGCGGGAGAATATGCATTTTGCTACATCGATGACATTATCGTATACTCTAACACAATGGAGGAGCATATCGATCATTTGTCCGATATATTCAGGCGCATCGGAGCTTTTGGCCTGAAGTGCAATCTAAAGAAGTGTCAACTTGCCAAGACGAGTGTGACATACTTAGGGTACGAGATCTCCCATAATCGAGTCTCGATATCCAAAGAGAAGAGGGAGGAGATTATGAATCGACCGATACCAAAGAACCGCACTGAATTGCACTCATTCCTTGCGATGGCGCAATACTATAGCCAGTTACCCGATTGGGGTGCAACACGGGCTAAGTTGGAGAAAATGATAGATTTTGGAGACTTTGAGAAGTGGGGCGAAGAGGCTTTGCAAGCGTTTCATGCGCTCAAGGATCTTATTTATAAAGACCCGAAAGACGGAGGACTGGTGTTAACGATGCCCGACTTTACGAAACAATTCGTAGTCGATACAGACGCATCTAAGTTTGCGATTGGGGCTGTATTACAACAAGAGGATGAGGAGAAGAAATTACGCCCAATCATGTTTATTAGTAGGAAGTTGTGTGCGGCGGAGAGAAACTATTGCACAAGGCAAAGAGAGGCGTTAGCGGTGGTGTGGGCCCTCAAGAGGCTCAGAGAGTATTTGTGGGGAGGACCTCAATTTACTGTCAGAACTGATCATCATAACCTGTTATGGTTGATGAATCATGAACAGACTGGACGGCTGGCGCGGTGGCAAGCGTTCTTGTCTTGTTTCGATTTTACAATGGTCCATCTACGGGAAAGCGAATGTGGTCGCTGATAGCCTCTAGGCTAGAGTTAACTCAGAAGTATCGGCGTTGGTGTCCACGGTGGAGATGGAAGACTTGTCCACTGACAAGGTGTATGAGGTCAGCCACATTGAGGCGATGGAGATGGCGAGTGGAGTCCGATATGACCGCACAGGCACGGTACAGTCCACAAGGCCGGATCACGGGATATGTTGTGAGCTACATACCAGGAGGACGCTGAGTGGTCCTATGAGGTATATGAGAATGCGAAGGCGAACATAAGAGGAAGAGGAGACGCAGGAAGTTTATGCGGAGCTCCTCAAGAGCGGAGAAGTGACCTAGGCGATGACCGGAAAGAATCGGGGGCAGAAGATGGTACTATCCATATAGCCTCGCTACCGCATGGAGGCAACAACAGGCTCAAGATCCGGAGTTTAAAGAACTGATACAGTTATATCAGAACCGGATGAGCTACGGATGACGAAAGCGATCAAAGATCAATGAAGGAGAGGATGGAGATGGTCTACTGTGGTACAAGGGTCACGGTCGCTATGCGTCACAGCCGGACAAATGGACCTTTGGGTACCGGAGAGTCTGAGACGATTTATATTGTCGCAGCCACAATTGCCCACTTTTGGCGCATCCGGGTCGAAAGAACTCACATGTTCGTAGCGAGCGATTCTGGGAAGAAGATGAAGAGGAGATAGATCAGGCGGTGGATGCATGCATCCGTGCAAGATAAAAAAACACCACTGAAGGCAAATTTCGGCCTGATTGCGAATTTCCTCTTCATGCGGGATGTTTGAGTTTATACACATTGATCATGTGGACTTTCCAGAATCGAAGGATGGTTACAAATACCTCCTCACTGCTATTGACAGAGCCACCAACTATGTGGATCATCCTGTCAAAGACGTTACAGGCAAGACGACGGCCGAGGCGCTGATCGATAGATCATCTCACAGATCGAGTACAAAAAGTATGTTCTGATCGAGCTCGGACTTTAATAACGAGGTCATCGACAAACTATCTAAGTATTACGGATGAAATTGCAATATGTTATTGCCTATAACCGCGAGCAAATGGGAAAATCGAGCGGTACACAGACCCTCAAAGCCTCACTAAAGATGTATTGCAGAAAAAGGAGAATCAAAGAGCATGGTCGAGGCAGCACCATCATTTGCGTTTGCAATGAACTGTCTACCCTCTACGGCGTTAGGAGTCTCGAAGAGCTCAATCTCGCCATATCAGTTAGTATATGGGCGTGAGCCTGATATCCCGACTTCGCTCCTTCACCCAAAAGACACTTGGGCGGATGCGGATGAGTTGTTTGGGATGAGACTTAGAGTGAAGATGGAGGCGGAACAAATAGTCAGGGCGCATAGAGAGGCGAAGCGCCGAAAGACTGACGCTGAAGGGGTGCGACAAGCGCACTTGGATCAGATCAATTCCAGGTCGGGGATATTGTACTGTTGTACCATCCTCAGGTCCCGAAGGAGTCAGCTCTAAGCTGTTCACTCACTGGAAAGGACCTTATCAGATTATGGAACAGACGGGACCTCTGAACTACAAGATCAGGGGTAGAGGGAAGGTGCAAATTGTAAATGTAAGAAGGCTGATTAGGTATGATCCCTTCTTATTGGAAGATGAATCCGTTGAGAAGGCGTTAAAACGATGAAAGATGATTTCAAAGAGGTGCCCCCATCCACAAGGAGGCTGGCATAGACCAAGACGATGCTTATCGGGCACCGATAGCTGAGAAGGAGGAGAGTGAGGTGGACAGTAAGGAGAAGACTGACCGCATAAGCGCGGTAGGGACTCAGTCTAAGTCTCCGCGAGAGCATAGCGGAAAGAAGGAGAAGATCACAGAGGCGCAGCTAAGGAGACCGCGGAATGATCTTATCAACGACCAACCGAGGAAGGCGATGAGGTCGATGGATCAAAGGACGTCCACCAGGAGGAGGAGGGGACGGACACTGACCCAAACGGGGCAACGTTGAGATTGTCCATGAGCGATGGAAGGAAGGCGATGCGATAGCAACCATCGCATGGGTGAAAGATGCTTTTCTATTTGATGAGACCAGTGGAACAACATGTCGCTGATGACACTCTCAGACTTATACTTGATGCGGGTCGTGGCGGTCCCACGACAGATGCGTGTCACACGGACACTCAAAATATCATCAGCCGCAAAAAGAGTACAACCGATACTCCAGTTTGGAGAAGTATGGACCCGGTTGAGGATCCAAAGGCAAGACATTATCTGCCAGTATATAAAGACGCAAAAAGTCTCGAGACATGGGACGATACAATTACTCCCAGAGACAAGGATTACACTGCGTGGACCATTCAGACACTGCTAAGAGGAGTGCTTGATGTCCCTTTTGAATTATCGTTGGGCGGAATCCCTAATAAGATCTGGGACATTCTCGAACAGTCAAAGTTCGATCTGACTTTTGTTGGTGGTCCTCCACCAGGCAAGAAATCCGCGCCAGACGACGAAGGCAGTGACAAAGAAACTATTTTTCTTTATGCGCCTCAAACAAACTGGTTGATTGCCCACGGCGTATCATGATTTGATCATGCATCATCAGTTATCAATATGAATATTAAAAAGACTCAGTGATATAACTTGGCATTCGATCGCAACATACGAGTGCGAAAGGTCGATCGACGATGATACTACACGTATACGGGGATCGCTAGTGTATTGAGCGATGGTGTTCCCGGGTATGACCCTTTCCAAGTCCTGGGATGATGTTCTCGAAAATGAAATGTTCTCTGAAACTTTCATTAAATTATTTTTTACGATAGATTATATACTGTCGTACCGAGCACGGTCAATCTCTACTTGTGTCGGTATATCGCAGGGTCGGGTACATACACCTCGACTTCGGATATAGCTATTAGGACTGGCCCCCTAATACTATATCATAGGATATCCGCCTTATACAAGGGTATGTCATTAAAAAAGACAATGTACTTACAATCTCCCTGTGAATAATAATAATAATAATAAAAAAAAAAAAAAAAAAAAAAAAAAAAAATAATAATAATAATGATAATGATAAGAAGAAGAAGGAGATCAAAGGGGGAATCGTACTACAGCACCACGTTGCTTGTATTTTTTTATTAATTGTACGTTTGTTCTTGACATACTGTCCGAAAAAAAAAAAAAAAAAAAATTGAGGGAAGGAGTTCAAAATTCTACAAGAAAGGCTGGAGAATCCGCTTTGACGTGCCGTATGAGGATATATTTATCGTCTTTTAGCGTCTATCCGTGGGTCGATGCGCTGTGTGGCATGACTCCATAGCGCATACTATTTGCAGAAAGAAATCAGAAGGTGTATGACGAAAATGCTATTTCCGTCATAAAATCGGGAGGGGGTACTGTAGGCATCACCCCCCGGATAGCCGGTAAAAAAGTACCTTTTCCTGGTGACAGGTGCACCAGCTTGTTTTTCAGTATTATTTGTCAGGCTTGGACCTGATGCCATTTTATTCCTGGTCTGTTGCCGTTTTCCTTTTTGGCTTCACTGAGCTAATACAACGAGACATCATTCTCATTCTTGAGGACTGTGTTTGGTTGTATTACCGACTTTTTACGAGCTATCGTTGGGAGCATTACATTATTATTATTATTATTATTATCATTATTATTATTATTATTATTATTATTATTATTATTATTATTATTATTATTATTATTATTATTATTATTATTATTATTATTATTATTATTATTATTATTATTATTATTATTATTATTATTATTGGCCCTGTCGCCAGTTCGATTCCCGTCGGTGCCACCAGTATTTTCATTGAACATACCGGTCTATTTCTGGACCAGTATTTTCATTGAACATACCGGCCCGTCTGGAAGTGTTGGAACTGCCCTTGCGGGGGTGTCATTAGAGCTTATCGTCAATTCTTCGTACTCCCCTCACGGGTGAGACGATGGAGGCGCATGTGCAGAAATGCATCAGCCATTGACAGAGAAGCACTATTATTATTATTATTATTATTATTATTATTATTATTATTATTATTATTATTATTATTATTATTATTATTATTATTATTGTGGACACCGTGATAGCCCAGTGGTCCAGTTCTACCATCTGGGCCCTGTCGCCAGTTCGATTCCCGTCGGTGCCACCAGTATTTTCATTGAACATACCGCTCCGTCTGGACCAGTATTTTCATTGAACATACCGGGGTGTCTGGAAGTGTTGGAACTGCCCTTGCGGGGATGTCATTAGAGCTTATCGTCAATTCTTCGTACTCCCCTCACGGGTGAGACGATGGAGGCGCATGTGCAGAAATGCATCAGCCATTGACAGAGAAGCACTATTATTATTATTATTATTATTATTATTATTATTATTATTATTATTATTATTATTATTATTATTATTATTATGGACACCGTGATAGCCCAGTGGTCAAGTTCTACCATCTGAGCCCTGTCGCCAGTTCGATTCCCGTCGGTGCCACCAGTATTTTCATTGAACATACCGGTCTATTTCTGGACCAGTATTTTCATTGAACATACCGGCCCGTCTGGAAGTGTTGGAACTGCCCTTGCGGGGGTGTCATTAGAGCTTATCGTCAATTCTTCGTACTCCCCTCACGGGTGAGACGATGGAGGCGCATGTGCAGATATGCATCAGCCATTGACAGAGAGGCACTATTATTATTATTATTATTATTATTATTATTATTATTATTATTATTATTATTATTATTATTATTATTATTATTATTATTATTATTATTATTATTATCATCATCATTATTAATGGAGGCACATGTCCAGGATCTGGATCTGATGCTATAGTCTGAGGAAGCCTATTATTATTATTATTATTATTATTATTATTATTATTATTATTATTATTATTATTATTATTATTATTATTTGGACACCGTGATAGCCCAGTGGTCAAGTTCTACCATCTGGGTCCTGTCGCCAGTTCGATTCCCGTCGGTGCCACCAGTATTTTCATTGAACATACCGGTCTATTTCTGGACCAGTATTTTCATTGAACATACCGGCCCGTCTGGAAGTGTTGGAACTGCCCTTGCGGGGGTGTCATTAGAGCTTATCGTCAATTCTTCGTACTCCCCTCACGGGTGAGACGATGGAGGCGCATGTGCAGAAATGCATCAGCCATTGACAGAGAAGCACTATTATTATTATTATTATTATTATTATTATTATTATTATTATTATTATTATTATTATTATTATTATTATTATTATTATTATTAGGGAGTACATAGGCCATTGGTCCTTTTCAATGGGCTGATTGGTATAAAGCTCCTAGAGTAATGTTCTATGCCGTCACTTCCTTTATTCCACCGATTGGTGTGGAGACTTTCCTTATGGAATGGAGGACTGGATGCACATGGCCTTTTGGCTCAGCAATTGGCAGGAGATACATTATTATTATTATCATTATTATTATTATTATTATTATTATTATTATTATTATTATTATTATTATTATTATTATTATTATTATTATTATTATTATTATTTTGGAGTGTTGACTGTGACATATTTGAGGGAAATCCCGATGAAAAAACCTAGTCACACTTGCTAAACAGAGTTCCAGCCCAATGGCCTCAAGGCGTTAAACTGTGACGCCAACTCATAACCCTTTGGTGGTAGATGCTGGGGAGGAGGGTCGTTGCGCGCGTAAAAGATCTTAAACTCCGCATATGCTGGTTGATAGCCCAGGACCCAGCAGACACCAGATTGTTATGGGTGGGGTTTCGAGGCAGCTCTAGCAACCGCGCTTGGTGTATGCACTTGCACATTCGGTGACGTCTTGCAAGAGGTTGCTGGGACTGCGGAATAACCTCGGCTTAGTGCAGTCTTGCCCTCAGGAGCTCCATCGGTGGCCCCGATCATCAGGCGAGAGACTGACACGGGGGGGTGGAGGACCTCGAACAAGGGTATTGGAGGCTTATGTCCGTTGAGGATATGCCATTAGCTGCATCAGTACGCCTCAGATATAGTATTATTATTATTATTATTATTATTATTATTATTATTATTATTATTATTATTATTATTATTATTATTATTATTATTATTATTATTATTATTATTATTATTATTAGTACATAGGCAATCGGTCCCTTTCCATGGGCTGATTGGTATAAAGCTCCTAGAGTAATGTTCTATGCAGTCACTTCCTTTATTCCACCGATTGGTGTGGAGACTTTCCTTATGGAATGGTCTATTTCTGGATCAGTATTTTCATTGAACATACCGGCCCGTCTGGAAGTGTTGGAACTGCCCTTGCGGGGGTGTCATTAGAGCTTATCGTCAATTCTTCGTACTCCCCTCACGGGTGAGACGATGGAGGCGCATGTGCAGAAATGCATCAGCCATTGACAGAGAAGCACTATTATTATTATTATTATTATTATTATTATTATTATTATTATTATTATTATTATTATTATTATTATTATTATTATTATTATTATTATTATTATTATTATTATTATTATTATTCAGCCCAATGGCCTCAAGGCGTTAAACTGTGACGCCAACTCATAACCCTTTGGTGGTAGATGCTGGGGAGGAGGGTCGTTGCGCGCGTAAAAGATCTTAAACTCCGCATATGCTGGTTGATAGCCCAGGACCCAGCAGACACCAGATTGTTATGGGTGGGGTTTCGAGGCAGCTCTAGCAACCGCGCTTGGTGTATGCACTTGCACATTCGGTGACGTCTTGCAAGAGGTTGCTGGGACTGCGGAATAACCTCGGCTTAGTGCAGTCTTGCCCTCAGGAGCTCCATCGGTGGCCCCGATCATCAGGCGAGAGACTGACACGGGGGGGTGGAGGACCTCGAACAAGGGTATTGGAGGCTTATGTCCGTTGAGGATATGCCATTAGCTGCATCAGTACGCCTCAGATATAGTAAATCTGCCTTTGAGTGTTGACTGTGACATATTTGAGGGAAATCCCGATGAAAAAACCTAGTCACACTTGCTAAACAGAGTTCCAGCCCAATGGCCTCAAGGCGTTAAACTGTGACGCCAACTCATAACCCTTTGGTGGTAGATGCTGGGGAGGAGGGTCGTTGCGCGCGTAAAAGATCTTAAACTCCGCATATGCTGGTTGATAGCCCAGGACCCAGCAGACACCAGATTGTTATGGGTGGGGTTTCGAGGCAGCTCTAGCAACCGCGCTTGGTGTATGCACTTGCACATTCGGTGACGTCTTGCAAGAGGCTGCTGGGACTGCGGAATAACCTCGGCTTAGTGCAGTCTTGCCCTCAGGAGCTCCATCGGTGGCCCCGATCATCAGGCGAGAGACTGACACGGGGGGGTGGTGGACCTCGAACAAGGGTATTGGAGGCTTATGTCCGTTGAGGATATGCCATTAGCTGCATCAGTACGCCTCAGATATAGTATTATTATTATTATTATTATTATTATTATTATTATTATTATTATTATTATTATTATTATTATTATTATTATTATTATTATTATTTACCGATCCATCTGTACCAGTATTTTCATTGAACATACCGGCCCGTCTGGAAGTGTTGGAACTGCCCTTGCGGGGGTGTCATTAGAGCTTATCGTCAATTCTTCGTACTCCCCTCACGGGTGAGACGATGGAGGCGCATGTGCAGAAATGCATCAGCCATTGACAGAGAAGCACTATTATTATTATTATTATTATTATTATTATTATTATTATTATTATTATTATTATTATTATTATTATTATTATTATTATTTTGGGGGGCACCAATACATGGTTGGGTGTCACCGCCACACGGCGGGGTTGGGGCCGTTGGCAGCTTGTTATGAGGGGTACATAATCAGTGCTCCACTGATTCATGAGACGGAAACTTTTACTGAGAGAAGCTCTCTCACCACGCTCACGGCTCTTGGCTCGGGGTGGCCTCTGGTATCACTCGGGGTGAGTGCGGGGGGTGGGGGTTATCTGAGGGAGGGGGTTGGGATCAGTGGGTCACTGGAAAGGTTGGTTAACTAAACTACTGTCGGTATGAGTGGGTATGAAGGCGACAGGCTCCACACATTTCCACAAGCCTTGAAATCACTCAACTGCCACAGTAGCGACTGCCTGGACGCGGGGCTCCTGACTCACCCTCTCTCCCAGAACCCCTCGTGCTCACTTTGCGGATGCCATGGGGATGCTCTGGCGGAGGGTCGGGACGTGTTGGGTGCATGTGACCGGGCCTGTCACTTAGTGTTCTCGGTAGATGACTCTTTTGTAGCTTCTATCGGACGCAGGGTGGCTTGCCACGACACCTCAATGATGCATAGTACGTCACGTCTCTGGCCTGGTTACGGGGGCGGGTAACTGAGGCGGGTTCCTGAAGGCTGGTTACGGAAGCTATCTTATTGTTCCTGGCTGCTATGTTATTGTTGTTGGGTTCCTGGCTGCTATGTTATTGTTGTTGGGTTCCTGGCTGCTATGTTATTGTTGTTGGGTTCCTGGCGGCGTACATGTTTATGCTTTTTTAAGGGTTGAGCTTTAAATAACCCCACTCGGGTCTTCTTTTATCGAGCTCACCACTCGGTGGATGGAGGCCTGGGGTAGACTTATACGATGTTTTTGATGCTAGGTTCCGTCTCCAGGGATTCGACTGGCATCGCTGCTTTGCCTCACTGCACTGCCTCACCCACACATCCACGCTGGCACACTGTTTCTCCTCTTGCTCTTGTACCTATGTCGCACACAGCTATGAGCTCACGCCGATGAGTGGTTGTGACGAGGTGCACCCAGCTGGATTGCGGGCGAGCCACGGCGGCCTCGCTCTCGCTCTCTCTCTCTCTCTCTCTCTCTCTCTCTCTCTCTCTCTTTTCTTTTTCTTTTTTTTTTTTTTTTTTTTTTTTTTTTTTTTTTTTTTTGTTGCTTTGCTTTGCTCTGCTTTGGGCCAGGCCTAGCTTTCACATGGGCGGGCTGAGCCTATGAGGGGCGCACGATAAGTTGAGACGGGTCCCAATTACTGAGAGTAACTCATGTGAGTTGCTCATCATACTCATGGCTCTTGGCTCGGGGTGGCCTCTGGAATCACAAGGGGTGGGCACTGGGGGAGGGGGTTGTGTTCAGAGGGTCACCGCGAAGGATGGTCAACCAAACTACTGTCGGTCGGAGTTTGTACGAAGGCGAGAGGCCCTACACCTTACCACAAGCCTTGAAACGACTAAATGACCAAAGTAACGACGGACCGGAGCGGGGCTCCTGGCTCACCCTCTCTCTCAGCACTCTTCGTGCTCATCCTGCGGATGCCATGGGGTTGCTCTGGCGGAGGGTTATGGGGTGGTGGCACGTGCACGGGCCTGTCACTCTGTGCTCTCGGTAGATGACTCACTTGCAGCGTTTATCGGACGCAGGGTGGTTTGCCACGACACCTACCTCGATGATGCACAGCGGGTCCTGCCTCGTGCCTGATTACGGATGCAGGTGAGTGTTTGTGTGTATTCCTATACATACGTACACGTATGCTTTTTAAGGGTTGAGCTTTAAATAACCCCACCTGGGTCCTCATTTATCGAGTTTACAACTCGATCAATGCGGCACCGGGGTCCCATACCACTTATGTCAGGTTCTTATGCGAAGAGCTGGATAAGAGATGTTGCATAGTATGGGGGCTATCGCATGTCTCTCAGACAGTGGTCATGGCGCGAGAGCTCCGAATTCTCGGTCTCGGGGAAGTCGAGGTGGAATTCGCGGGCAGAGGTAGTGGGCGACATTTGCGGATTAAATGTGCGTCTTGTGAGGAGGCGGAGAAGATGGTGCGGCTGCTGCGGGAGCGTAAGTTCTTCACGGGAAAGGTTCACGTTGCGACGGGTAGGACTTTCCGGGAAAGAGAGAAGCAGCGGGCTGCACGGGGGGGTGCCCAGTATGTAGAGATGCAGAGGGAGCTTCGCAAGCAGGGGTTTGGCTACTGGGTGCTCGACGTGGAAGTCGACGAGCCCCAGGGCGAAGCCTCAAGCGGTGAATCTCCCTTGGCGGAGTGGGGCGGGATGCGGGAGCTGGAGGAGCTGGGGCGGAGGGTGCAGGATGGGCCGTGGAGGGTGGCGGAGGGCTCCAGGCGGGCTCAACCGAAGCGCAGGCATCGGCACCAGCTTCGTTCTTCCCAATTTGTGAAAGGCTTCCCACTGAGGGTGGCCTCACATAATTGGCAAGGCAAAGTGGGTGCGGATAGCCCAGGCTTTGGGGAATGGCCGGAGCACTACAAGGAGCGAGGCTGGGTGATCGTCGGAGTCCAGGAGCACAACCTATCGTCGCAGAAGGTGGAGAAGCTCCAAGTCGACGGCTTCGCAGTCCTCGGCAAAGCGGCTGCAACTGGTGCGGGCTCGCGTCTCTTGGGGGGAGTCTTGACGTTGGTGGCCAACTATCTGGCACCGTGCGCTACCATTGTACAGGCGCCTGTTCCACACCCACAGCAATTGTGGGTGAGGCTGTCGTCTGGGAGCGCGACGGCGTCGGATGTGTTCGTCGGCAACGGCTACTTCCCCCAAGAAAATCAACGAGAGGAATCTATTGCAGCCTATGAGGCGTGGCAGGCGGCCGTCTCCTACTTCGCCACCAAAGGTCATGTGGTTACGGTTGGTGATGCTAATGCTAAGCTGGGGCCCGCCAGAATAGCGCGGGAGGAGGGAGTGGTGGGCCTCTTTGGCGAGATAGATGGGAGGGGTAGAGGGGTTAGGAGTGAGAATGGTGAGTTGCTGGCTGCGATGCTTGTTGCCACGGGGTTGCGCAATCTCAGTGGGTTTTCGCAACCACGGGGGGACAAATATTGGTGGTCTAGGCAGGAAAATGTAGGTGGCCGAAGGCATCTGCTGGATTACATCTGCGTCTCTTCCGAGCTGGCGGAGGAGGCGAGCTTCGGCGTCGACGAGGTAGACCTTGATACCGACCACAAAGCTGTGTGGGCGGAACTGGTCTGGGGGGACAGCCACCCCCCAAAAAGCAGGTAAAGAGGTACAAAGCATTTAAGGCAGAGCGCTTGATAGGCAGGGTAGTTGAGGGTAAGGAGAGTGAGCTGTCTAAGCTTAGGTTGAAGTACGACGAGACCTTTGCAGCTGGTATATCGGGGCTGTTGCCAGATGGCCTCCCAGATCTATCAGCAGTGGAGGACCCGGATGAGCTTCAGCAGGAGGTAGATAGGGTCGCTAGCTTAGTGGTCCGAGCTTTCACGGGCGCAGCCGCGAAGGTCTTGGGAGTTCGGGTGATTAGGCCAGGGTTTACTAATGCATGGTTTGATGAGAGTCTTAGGGAAGCGATTGCGCGACGGAGAGAGGCATACGGCCTCTGGCGAAGGAATGAGGCCAACCGAGAGGCCTGGCAAAGATATAAAGAAGCGAGGAAGGCGGTCAGAAGTTTATGCAAGGAGAAGAAGGAGCAAGCGTGGAAGCGGGTCCAGAATGACACCGCTGCCAACTTCAGGAGCGCTACCATGGCCACGTACTGGAAGCTGTCAAAGCGTTTGGGCGGGTTCGGCGGTCCAAAGCTTCTGCTCCTGTTCGGAAGCCCGATGGCACTCTGGCATGCACACTCCGGGAAAAACTACAAGAATGGGAAGAATACCGCCGACGTATGGTGGTCCCCAAAGAAAACCAGTTTTTGGAGGATGCATGTGTAGAGGAAGTCGGTTCCGATGAGGAAGCAGCGCGGATTGAGCCCGAGCGGAAGGCCCGCGAAACCTTCCAGTATAACGACAACCTGCGCGACCAATTCGAGGCCATGGCGCAAGCCGAGGAGATCCGGACTGAGACGGGCCCGCTGGACTATGATTACACCGAGAAGGAAGTGGAGCTCTGCCAGGAAAATCTCCAGAATCACAAAGCGTGCTCACCGGATAAGATCAAGAACGAGATGCTCAAGTACGGAGGCACGCGGATTGTGAGCTTTCTGGTGCGCTTCTTCAACTGGTTGAAATCGTGCGAATACACCCCCAGCGACTGGGGCAAAGCGATTATCGTCAACATCCCAAAAGGAGGCGACCCAACCGATCCGGAAAATTGGAGAGACATCGCGATTCTGAGCTGTCTGGGTAAGATGTATCTGTCCCTTATGGCGGCGAGGCTTACGGCTTTCATCGATCAGCCGGGCAGGCTCCGCCCAGAGCAGGTGGGTTCCGGCCAAAACGTAGTACGGGGGACCAGATTTTTGTCCTTAAGGAGCGTCTGCGCCTTAGACAACAAGCTGGCCTCCGTTCTTTCGTTTTGTTCGTGGATCTGAGAAAGGCATTCCCTACGGTTTGGCGGGCCGGGTTGTTTCAGAGGCTAACCCAGATGGGGGTACAGGGCAAGTTCTATCGCATTCTGCGGCGTTTTTGCCGAAGAACGTCATCGCGAGTGCTAGTCGATGGCGAACTCACTGGTGAAGTGCTGGAAGAGATGGGAGTTCAGCAAGGGTCGCCGTTGTCACCGTCGCTGTTCAACGTCTTCATGGATGAGCTAACGGTCCAAATCGCGAAAGAGTTGGAGATCGAGGACCTCAACCGCATCGAAGACATACGGACCCTGCTTTACGCCGACGACGTTGCGGTAATTGCGCATAGTGTCACGGAGCTTCAACAGATTGTAAATGTCGTGGCGACATTCGTGGAGGACTATCGGCTTGAAATCAACCTGAAACCGGGCAAGACGGAAGTCATGCCGATATACGGGCACGCCAAGTCAAAAAAGTCGCCCCCATGCGTGAGGTTCCGGGGCAAGGTTCTCAACGTCACCGACCACTACAAATACCTGGGAGTTCTGCTCACGGACACCCTCTCCGATAAACCGCAAGCGAAGCGGGCGGCGGAAATCACTGTAGCGGGAACGGCTGCCTGCTACCCCCTATGGATTGCCCATGAAGTTCCAGCGCGTCTTCGGCTGATGAATTGGCAGCAAATGGTTGGCGCAAAGTTGCTTTACGCATCGGCTTTTTGGGATCTGCCGGGCGCCAACAAGCTGAGTAAGCTGGAGGGCGCGTTGATAGCGCCCCTGCGGGTCATCTTGGGTGTTGGTACGCACAAGCGGCTGCATCACCAGGGGTTTAGGCCGCACGCCGAGTTTTAGCATCCTTGCCAAGGCGGCCCGGCTTCGGTTCCTAGGGCGCATCGAGATACTGGGCAACACAGCGCTAACACGCAGGCTTTACAACACGGGTCGGTGCAAATGGAAGGAAGATACGGAAAATTTGATCTTAGCAGATCACAGGCTGCGGGAGGGCTTGGATGCGCTCAAGCGGGTCGTGAACGAAGATGGCACGGTAGATGATAAGGACTGGCGGGCCGCTCTGGCGAACTGGAACGAGGTGGTAAAGCAATGGTCTGTCCGGCAGGAAGTAGCTGGCTGGGAGCGGCAGGCTAAGCCCTCTGATGGGCTTAGGGTGCTGCTTAGCCAGATGTCTTCCCGCTCTGCTTTCCCATGTTGGCGGGCGCTGGAGGGGGGAAGTCACAACCTTATCAGAAGGCGATTGTTGAGCTGCAACAATCGCCTTCGCCTCTACCGATCCAAATTTGGCTCATGCTCGCCGGACTGCTCAAGCTGTTTCGCCTTGTGTGGCACTGAGGTTAATGAGTCGTTACGTCACTTCCTGCTGCATTGCCCAACGTTTGCGAGCTCTCGTGAGGCACTGTTTAAGTTTATCGATGAGGCGCAAGCCCGGCAGCCCCTCGTGCTGAATCGAGGAGGGCTTTATCACAGGGAACTGCGGGAGGCAGAGGAGGAGATGAGGCTCTTCAAAGAGGAATGGCTGAAGGGGGAGGATGAAAAGATGGCGGCGATGCTCGGCGTTTTGTTTATCCCTGTCCCAGAAGAGGTGGAGGAGGAGTTAGGAAGGTTTGTTGCCACCATCTGGAAGGAGTGGGAGGAGTTGGAGGCGCAGACCAGGGAGGCAGAGGGGGCGGAGGAGGAGGAGGAGGTGATCGACCTCACGGTCGTTCAGGAGGTGGGTAGAAGGAGGGGAAGGCCTAGTCAGGTAGAATGTCTGGCTAGATCTGTTGTAGGTGGAGGTCAGCGCAGCGTCGCGGACTTCTTCTCGGCAGATAACTCCTCTCACTCCTTGCACCCACTTGCACATGCACAGCACGCTCATTTGCACATTGCACTGCTAGTCGAGTCTTTGGAGCACAGCCGCGTCACCGAACGGTACCGTGCTACCAATGGAGGCACATGTCCGACAGGATCAAAGGCCAATTGACTGATAAGTCTATTATTATTATTATTATTATTATTATTATTATTTATGCACTTGCACATTCGGTGACGTCTTGCAAGAGGTTGCTGGACTGCGGAATAACCTCGGCTTAGTGCAGTCTTGCCCTCAGGAGCTCCATCGGTGGCCCCGATCATCAGGCGAGAGACTGACACGGGGGGTAGTGGACCTCGAACAAGGGTATTGGAGGCTTATGTCCGTTGAGGATATGCCATTAGCTGCATCAGTATGCCTCAGATATAGTATTATTATTATTATTATTATTATTATTATTATTATTATTATTATTATTATTATTATTATTATTATTATTATTATTATTATTATTATTATTATTATTATTATTCTGGAGGGTGCACAAGATGGCATTCCATGGGAAGAGGAGGTGGTTGGGCCTCTCCCCACGAAGGTGACCGCTTGGGGAGGGCGGTCACCGGGATATGCGCAACTCTCAACTGGGCATTTACTCGGTAGGGGTTCGGCCAGGCAGGTTGTGGGGTTGTCTGTTGGATTGTTGGTTGGCTCGTTTTTCTTGGCTGTTGGTTTGGGTCTGTTTCCTGGTTAGCCCATTTTCGCCGAATTTCCTGCCGAGTAAATGCCTGGGGGCTTCCAGTTCCGGTTTGGTGATCTTGTTGAGGTGAGCATTGGGAGGAAACAGTACCGAGATGGGTTGAAGATAGGATTCACATTGAGCCGAGATGGGGCCGAGTTGGCCTGTTCCAACTCGGCTCCATTTCGGCTTCATGTTAATCCTATCTTCATTCTATCTGGGTTTTGTCTCCTCCCTATCTTCGCTTCTTCGGGGTCGCCTAACTGGAACACATGATGAGCGCACGTTGGAGAGGGGCTTCAGTCGGTCCCAATGCCTTGCCAGTGCCTTGCTGCGTTGCCGTGCCTTGCCCCATGCATTCACACCCTCCACCGTTGCATTTCTAACTGAGCAGCTTCGGCTGGGATTACTATACTTGTCTGTAAGACCCTATAGGTACCGCTAGGTTCGCGCCTTCTATACCCACGTGGGGGAGGAGTTTCAGCGGCACGCCGTCCGATCTGGCTCCACTCGGGGACACCCGTACCTCATGATGTGTATTGTTAGGAGCAGCTGAAAGTCCATAAGGCATGAGAGTAGAGGCGTTGGCGATGCGATGGAGAGTGTGTGTAGTGCGTGAGGCAGGTTCTGGTGACGCTGGGGGTGCTGGCGGGCGCCCAAGGGCACGAAGCGACGTGGCAGCAACCAGCAAAAATGCGTGTAGTGTGTGTTGCAGATACCGCCGATGCTATTGTATGGACGGGCGCTTTCCTCGGCGTAAAGAGGCGCGGCGGTGATGGCCAGCGACATTGGCCGTCTACTACTCTCAATGGATTACAAATACGCGAAGCACGGAGCTACCACTGTGGCCCTTATGGGACAAGGTAGAATCGCCGAAGACCTGGACAATCCCCGTGGGAATGCCTCTTCGACGGGCTCTGGCCCGATGTCCCAGGGATGGGAGGATGAGGGCTCGCGTATATGACGGATTTCCTGAACCACGTGGAGAGGCTATCTTAGCTGCGCCTCATCCTTCCTCCCCAAACCTGGCACACGGGTCGGCGCTTCAACATAAGGCGAGCGGCGCTACATGGCAGATGGCACCGCCGCCTCGACGGTACCGGCGGGTAGATCGGTACGACAAGGACGGGCGTAATCTGATTGTCTGGGGGCTCTCAGAACGCGCCAATCTACAGGAGATCGCCTGCAAAATGAGCGGTCTTGGTCTGGTGGTCCCGGTAACGGAGTGGCAAGGCCAGCGAATGTCTCGTCACCTGGAGCTGGTCTACGAGGACGATGACAGCAGGCAGACGGCGTTGCAGCAATTCAAACATCTCAAATTCTTCGGCAGAGGGGTCAATGTGGCCCTTGGGCGCAGGTTCAGGGACAGGGAACGTGTCCGAAGGCTTATTCGCATCCATCTGCGTGGGGAAGCGGCGGTCCGGAAGGAGGAAGCTGCGACGGGATATCGCGTCTTGCCTCTGCATGAAGAATGTGTCGATGATGTGCAGGTGGTGTCTTCGGAATTGGCTGCCGATGCACCTAAGTGTGTGTCTGAGTGTGCTGATGTGCATGTGGTGCCCCTGCATTCGGCGGCCAGTGCAGTGGGGGACCAACCTGCGCAAGTACCTGCAGAGGGGGGCAGCACGAGGGCGGAAGCCAAGCGCGGCCGTCGGGTCCGGAAACGAGCCAAGAAGCACCGCTCCAAGCAGTTCGATACCGGCTTCAAGCTACTCGTCGCGAGTCACAACTGGCAGGGTAAAACGGGATACGACAACGTAGGCACGGCGGAATGGGCATCATTCTACAAGCACGAGGGCTGGCTAGTCATCGGGGCTCAGGAGCACCGCATGGGCAAGAAGCAACTTTCCAAATGCAGCCTGGATGGATTCCGGATTTTTGGAAAACCTGCGGAGGTCAGCGAGAAAAATCGCTGCAAGGGTGGGGTTCTATTCGCGGTGGCTAACTTCCTTGGTCCGTATTGCAGCCTGGTGTCAGCCCCCGTCGACCACCGGCAGCAAGTGTGGCTGCGTATCGCCTCGGGTGTTACCGGCGCTCAGGATATCTATGTGGGCAACTGCTACTTTCCCCAGGAAACGCAGGAAGAAGAGTCGTCAGAGGCGTATGCGGCCTGGCAGGCAGCTATAGCTTTTTTTGGAGCCAAAGGTCTTGTGGTCACGGTGGCGGATGCCAACGCGAAGCTCGGGCCGGCATGCAGCCGAAAAGAGGAGGGCATCGTCGGTCAGCACGGGGAGGTCGATGATAAGGGAGCAACGGTACGTTCGGAGAACGGCAAGAGACTCGCGGCTGTCCTCGTCGCTACGGGCCTGCGAAATCTGAGCGGCTTCTCGTGCCCAGTGGAAGGGTCCTACTGGTGGTCCCGGCGTGAGCAGCGCGGCATGGGCACAGGCAAGCACCTCCTCGATTACATCTGCGCGTCGCCTGGCTTGGCATCTGGAGCAAAGTTCGGAGTATGCGAAGATGATCTTGATACGGACCACAAGGCAGTATGGGCCGAACTGACGTGGAGCGGCCAGCGCCGGCCAAAGCGGGCTGCGAAACCTTACAGGTCCTTTCGTGTTGATAAGCTTATTGGTGCTGGTGTCTCGGGTAATGATCACGCTGCGAAGCAAGCGCTGGATTATCTACGCGACAAGTTCGATGATGTATTCCAGCATTGCCTACAGAAGCTTGGAGTGCATCAGCTGCCTGAGCTTGACCTATCGGGTGGTGCCGACAGCCAACGGGTGGTAGATGACGTCACCGAGCGAGTGGCGCAGTCCTTCCGAATGGCGGTGCACCGGGTCCTTGGCTCCAGATGTATACGACCCCGTTTCACCAACAATTGGTTCGACGGGGAGCTAAAGGAGCTCATTCAGCAGCGCCGGGAGGCCTACGCAGCATACAGGAGGGATGAATCGAATGCGGAAGCCCGTCTGAATTGGCTACGGCTCCGCAAGCAAATTCGGAAGGCAACTCGGGCCAAGAAGTCCGCCTCCTTCAAGCAAGTGCAGGAAGAAGCGGTCAAATGTCAACGCGAGCAATCCTCAAAGCGCTTTTGGCTACTCGCGAAGCGGCTTGGCGGGGCACGCAGAACGAAGGTCTCCGCGCCGGTGCAAAGGGAGGATGGCTCACTGGCGTGTACGCTGCCGGAAAAGGTCGCTCGGTGGGAGGAATTTCGGAAAAATTCGGTGAAGCAACGGGAAAATCCGGCAAGTGCGGCTGTTGTGGTGGAGTGCTGTGCAGAAGCAGGCTCGCTGGAGTGGGAGGAAGCCGAAGCTAAGCGGCAGTTCCACTGGAACGATCGCTTCAGAGATGAGGTGGCCCGGGCTATGAAGGAGCACGAAGTAGGTGAAGACACTTGCGAAGAGCTGGACAAGCCGTTCACGCAAGAGAAGGTCCTTGCAAGGCAACGTGCCCTGAATAACCACAAAGCTTGTGGCGAGGACAAAGTGAAGAACGAGATGCTCAAGTATGGCGGCGCCTACATCAATGGCTACTTAACGCAGTACTTCAACTGGATTCGAGAAGCCGAGAGGACTCCAAAAGCTTGGGGCAAGGGAATCATCGTCAATATCCCCAAGGGTGGGGATCCTACGGATCCTGACAACTGGAGGGATATCTCGATTATTAGTTGCCTTGGTAAGCTGTATCTGTCCTTATTAGCTACTCGTCTAACGCTCTTCGTGGATGGCCCGGATAAGCTACGTCCAGAGCAGGGAGGCTTCCGCCCGGGGCGTCGCACTACGGATCAGGTCTTTACCCTTTGGCAGAGGTTGAAGGGGCGTCAGCAGCAGAAGCGGGAGTCGTATGTCCTGTTCGTCGATCTACGCAAGGCTTTCCCGTCTGTTTGGAGAGATGGCCTATTTGAGAGGCTCTGGAAGCTGGGTGTAAGGGGCAAGTTCTGGCGCACGCTACGCAGGTGCTACGAGCAGACTTCGTCGCAAGTGCTAGTTGATGGAGCACTCACCCCCGAAGTACTGGAGGGTGTAGGCGTCCAACAGGGGTCCCCTCTCTCTCCTACACTCTTCAACGTCTTTATGGATGAGCTGTGTGATCGCCTGGCGAGTGCCCTCAAGATCACGGATGTGAAGCGGCTGAACGACATCAAGGCACTTCTATACGCGGACGACGTGGCCCTCATCGCTCACAGTCGCACCGAGCTCCAGAAGATGGTCAATGTTGTGGCCAAGTTCGCGGAAGATTACCGGCTGGAAGTCAACTTGAAGCCCGGCAAGACGGAAATCATGCCCATTTACACGTCGAGCAAGGCGAAACGACCAAGTATCAGGGAGCGAGGTGAGCCCGTGGTGTGGTTTCGCGGCCAGAAGCTTTGTGTCACCAGTCAGTACAAGTACCTGGGAGTGGTTATCACCGACGACCTGAAGTGGAAGGAGCAGGCCCTGCGGGCTACGCGTGTCACTGAAGTCGCCACCGCAGGTTGGTACTCTTTGTGGTGTGCAGGTGAGATACAAGCTAGGTATCGTCTCATGTGCTGGAATCAACTTGTGGGGGCCAAGCTGAAGTACGCCTTCGATGTCTGGCGTGCCCCCGTATCGCAGCTCACCAAGCTGGAGGCAGCAATGCTGCGCCCCATGAGGATGATTCTCGGCATCAGCCCTAAGACAAGCAAGTGGATTACACTCTTTCTGGCGCGCTCTTTGAGTGCGGAGCGTTTGCGGCGGGCGGCGCAACTGAAGTTCTATGGACGGCTGCGTGTTCTACCGGAGAAGCGATTTCCTGTCATCGCATCTCAAGTCAAATCCGACTGGACTGCGGAGGCCGAAGGCGCTATCAGGGACTCAATGGATCTACAACAAGGGCTTCAGGAGCTCCTAAATAGCTCAGAGAAGGACCTCGAGGGTTGGTGTTCGACTGTGGACAAGTGGGCCCTTCAGCAGGACGTCAAGATGGTGCAGCAACTGATGTGGGACAAGCGAGAGGCAGGCAGCGATCTTACTGATGGCCTGCGAGTCATCCTAAGACAAGTCTTTGGAACTAAGGAGTTCCCAAGATGGGTAGCCCTTGATGATGCGCATTATAATCTGCTTCGGAGAAGGTTGCTCAGCTGCAACAACCGCCTTCGGTTGTACCGCAGCAAGTTGGTCAGTGGCATGTCCCCTCGCTGCTTCTGTTGTCATGATGATGTCAATGAGTCCCTTGCGCACTTCTTATGGGATTGCCCCATGCATGAGGCGAGACGTAAGCAGCTGTTGCTGAGTATGCAGAGGCTCGGTGGCATGGCTGTGGGGGGTGCTGAGGGGGATGGAGGGAGTGGGGAGGGTGGTGAGGTCGTAGGCGGTGAGGTTGTGGTGGAGGATGTGTTGCTTGGGCGGGAGCGGGAGGGCTCTGTGCGGCAGGGTTGGGATGATATGTCGCCTGTGGATCAATCACGATTGTTTTGTAAGTTTTTTCAGGGGAAGTCGCGCTTCCGCAGTAACTTTAGGCTTGCTGCGTTGTTAGGGGTTACAGCGTTGCGTCCCCCTCCAAAGTTGGATGTGTTGTTTGGATCATATGTGTCTGAGTGTTGGTCTGCTAGGGAGGGTAAAAGGGAGGAGCTTGGGGTGGAGGATGGGGGCGAGGAGGTGATTGACCTCACTGAGGTTCCATCAGCTTCTGTCCCACCCTCTCCCCAAGTGACGTTGATGTTGCGCGGCGCGGCCGTCCGCGCAGAGTGGACGTCCTGGCTAGAGAGAGGGGTTCGGGAGCGCAGCGTAGTGTCTCCGAGTTCTTCTCTTCAGCTAACACCCTCGCATCTAGCTCTTCATGCACTTCACAGCCCCCATCTGCCCCTGCTGTTGCTGTTGCTGCTATGTCTGTTTGGTGTTCTGACAATGCGTTGGGATCGGCTGACCCCGGTGACCCAATGGAGGCACATGTCCAGGATCTGGATCTGATGCTATAGTCTGAGGAAGCCTATTATTATTATTATTATTATTATTATTATTATTTTATTATTATTATTATTATTATTATTATTATTATTATATTATTATTATTATTATTATTATTATTATTATTATTAGGGAGTACATAGGCCATCGGTCCCTTTCCATGGGCTGACTGGTATAAAGCTCCTAGAGTAATGTTCTATGCCGTCACTTCCTTTATTCCACCGATTGGTGTGGAGACTTTCCTTATGGAATGGAGGACTGGATGCACATGGCCTTTTGGCTCAGCAATTGGCAGGAGATACACTATTATTATTTATTTATTATTATTATTATTATTATTATTATTATTATTAATTATTATTATTATATTATTATTATTATTATTATTATTATTATTATTATTATTATATTATTATTATTTATATATTATTATTATTATTATTATTATTATTTTATTATTATTATTATCAATTATTATTATTGGACACCGTGATAGCCCAGTGGTCAAGTTCTACCATCTGGGCCCTGTCGCCAGTTCGATTCCCGTCGGTCCCACCAGTATTTTCATTGAACATACCGGTCTGTCTGGAAGTGTTGGAACTGCCCTTGCGGGTGTCATTACAGCCTATCGTCAATTCTTCGTACTCCCCTCACGGGTGAGACGATGGAGGCGCATGTGCAGAAATGCATCAGCCATTGACAGAGAAGCACTATTATATATTATTATTTTATTATTATTATTATTATTATTATTATTATTATTATTATTATTATTATTATTATTATTATTATTTATTATTATTATTATTATTATTATTATTTATTATTATTATTCTGGAGGGGTGCACAAGATGGCACTCCATGGGAAGAGGAGGTGGTTGGGCCTCTCCCCACGAAGGTGACCGCTTGGGGAGGGCGGTCACCGGGATATGCGCAACTCTCAACTGGGCATTTACTCGGTAGGGGTTCGGCCAGGCAGTTGTGGGGTTGTCTGTTGGATTGTTGGTTGGCTCGTTTTTCTTGGCTGTTGGTTTGGGTCTGGTTTCCTGGTTAGCCCATTTTCGCCGAATTTCCTGCCGAGTAAATGCCTGGGGGCTTCCAGTTCCGGTTTGGTGATCTTGTTGAGGTGAGCATTGGGAGGAAACAGTACCGAGATGGGTTGAAGATAGGATTCACATTGAGCCGAGATGGGGCCGAGTTGGCCTGTTCCAACTCGGCTCCATTTCGGCTTCATGTTAATCCTATCTTCATCCTATCTGGGTTTTGTCTCCTCCCTATCTTCGCTTCTTCGGGGTTGCCTAACTGGAACACATGATGAGCGCACGTTGGAGAGGGGCTTCAGTCGGTCCCAATGCCTTGCCAGTGCCTTGCTGCGTTGCCGTGCCTTGCCCCATGCATTCACACCCTCCACCGTTGCATTTCTAACTGAGCAGCTTCGGCTGGGATTACTATACTTGTCTGTAAGACCCTATAGGTACCGCTAGGTTCGCGCCTTCTATACCCACGTGGGGGAGGAGTTTCAGCGGCACGCCGTCCGATCTGGCTCCACTCGGGGACACCCGTACCTCATGATGTGTATTGTTAGGAGCAGCTGAAAGTCCATAAGGCATGAGAGTAGAGGCGTTGGCGATGCGATGGAGAGTGTGTGTAGTGCGTGAGGCAGGTTCTGGTGACGCTGGGGGTGCTGGCGGGCGCCCAAGGGCACGAAGCGACGTGGCAGCTCAGTGACACCGGCGAAAATGCGTGTAGTGTGTGTTGCAGATACCGCCGATGCTATTTGCATGGACGGGCGCTTTCCTCGGCGTAAAGAGGCGCGGCGGTGATGGCCAGCGACATTGGCCGTCTACTACTCTCAATGGATTACAAATACGCGAAGCACGGAGCTACCACTGTGGCCCTTATGGGACAAGGTAGAATCGCCGAAGACCTGGACAATCCCCGTGGGAATGCCTCTTCGACGGGCTCTGGCCCGATGTCCCAGGATGGGAGGATGAGGGCTCGCGTATATGACGGAATTCCTGAACCACGTGGAGAGGCTATCTTAGCTGCGCCTCATCCTTCCTCCCCAAACCTGGCACACGGGTCGGCGCTTCAACATAAGGCGAGCGGCGCTATATGGCAGATGGCACCGCCGCCTCGACGGTACCGGCGGGTAGATCGGTACGACAAGGACGGGCGTAATCTGATTGTCTGGGGGCTCTCAGAACGCGCCAATCTACAGGAGATCGCCTCCAAAATGAGCGGTCTTGGTCTGGTGGTCCCGGTAATGGAGTGGCAAGGCCAGCGAATGTCTCGTCACCTGGAGCTGGTCTACGAGGACGATGACAGCAGGCAGACGGCGTTGCAGCAACTCAAACATCTCAAATTCTTCGGCAGAGGGGTCAATGTGGCCCTTGGGCGCAGGTTCAGGGACAGGGAACGTGTCCGAAGGCTTATTCGCATCCATCTGCGTGGGGAAGCGGCGGTCCGGAAGGAGGAAGCTGCGACGGGATATCGCGTCTTGCCTCTGCATGAAGAATGTGTCGATGATGTGCAGGTGGTGTCTTCGGAATTGGCTGCCGATGCACCTAAGTGTGTGTCTGAGTGTGCTGATGTGCATGTGGTGCCCCTGCATTCGGCGGCCAGTGCAGTGGGGGACCAACCTGCGCAAGCACCTGCAGAGGGGGGCAGCACGAGGGCGGAAGCCAAGCGCGGCCGTCGGGTCCGGAAACGAGCCAAGAAGCACCGCTCCAAGCAGTTCGATACCGGCTTCAAGCTACTCGTCGCGAGTCACAACTGGCAGGGTAAAACGGGATACGACAACGTAGGCACGGCGGAATGGGCATCATTCTACAAGCACGAGGGCTGGCTAGTCATCGGGGCTCAGGAGCACCGCATGGGCAAGAAGCAACTTTCCAAATGCAGCCTGGATGGATTCCGGATTTTTGGAAAACCTGCGGAGGTCAGCGAGAAAAATCGCTGCAAGGGTGGGGTTCTATTCGCGGTGGCTAACTTCCTTGGTCCGTATTGCAACCTGGTGTCAGCCCCCGTCGACCACCGGCAGCAAGTGTGGCTGCGTATCGCCTCGGGTGTTACCGGCGCTCAGGATATCTATGTGGGCAACGGCTACTTTCCCCAGGAAACGCAGGAAGAAGAGTCGTCAGAGGCGTATGCGGCCTGGCAGGCAGCTATAGCTTTTTTTGGAGCCAAAGGTCTTGTGGTCACGGTGGCGGATGCCAACGCGAAGCTCGGGCCGGCATGCAGCCGAAAAGAGGAGGGCATCGTCGGTCAGCACGGGGAGGTCGATGATAAGGGAGCACCGGTACGTTCGGAGAACGGCAAGAGACTCGCGGCTGTCCTCGTCGCTACGGGCCTGCGAAATCTGAGCGGCTTCTCGTGCCCAGTGGAAGGGTCCTACTGGTGGTCCCGGCGTGAGCAGCGCGGCATGGGCACAGGCAAGCACCTCCTCGATTACATCTGCGCGTCGCCTGGCTTGGCATCTGGAGCAAAGTTCGGAGTATGCGAAGATGATCTTGATACGGACCACAAGGCAGTATGGGCCGAACTGACGTGGAGCGGCCAGCGCCGACCAAAGCGGGCTGCGAAACCTTACAGGTCCTTTCGTGTTGATAAGCTTATTGGTGCTGGTGTCTCGGGTAATGATCACGCTGCGAAGCAAGCGCTGGATTATCTACGCGACAAGTTCGATGACGTATTCCAGCATTGCCTACAGAAGCTTGGAGTGCATCAGCTGCCTGAGCTTGACCTATCGGGTGGTGCCGACAGCCAACGGTGGTAGATGACGTCACCGAGCGAGTGGCGCAGTCCTTCCGAATGGCGGCGCACCGGGTCCTTGGCTCCAGATGTATACGACCCCGTTTCACCAACAATTGGTTCGACGGGGAGCTAAAGGAGCTCATTCAGCAGCGCCGGGAGGCCTACGCAGCATACAGGAGGGATGAATCGAATGCGGAAGCCCGTCTGAATTGGCTACGGCTCCGCAAGCAAATTCGGAAGGCAACTCGGGCCAAGAAGTCCGCCTCCTTCAAGCAAGTGCAGGAAGAAGCGGTCAAATGTCAACGCGAGCAATCCTCAAAGCGCTTTTGGCTACTCGCGAAGCGGCTTGGCGGGGCACGCAGAACGAAGGTCTCCGCGCCGGTGCAAAGGGAGGATGGCTCACTGGCGTGTACGCTGCCGGAAAAGGTCGCTCGGTGGGAGGAATTTCGGAAAAATTCGGTGAAGCCACGGGAAAATCCGGCAAGTGCGGCTGTTGTGGTGGAGTGCTGTGCAGAAGCAGGCTCGCTGGAGTGGGAGGAAGCCGAAGCTAAGCGGCAGTTCCACTGGAACGATCGCTTCAGAGATGAGGTGGCCCGGGCTATGAAGGAGCACGAAGTAGGTGAAGACACTTGCGAAGAGCTGGACAAGCCGTTCACGCAAGAGAGGTCCTTGCAAGGCAACGTGCCCTGAATAACCACAAAGCTTGTGGCGAGGACAAAGTGAAGAACGAGATGCTCAAGTATGGCGGCGCCTACATCAATGGCTACTTAACGCAGTACTTCAACTGGATTCGAGAAGCCGAGAGGACTCCAAAAGCTTGGGGCAAGGGAATCATCGTCAATATCCCCAAGGGTGGGGATCCTACGGATCCTGACAACTGGAGGGATATCTCGATTATTAGTTGCCTTGGTAAGCTGTATCTGTCCTTATTAGCTACTCGTCTAACGCTCTTCGTGGATGGCCCGGATAAGCTACGTCCAGAGCAGGGAGGCTTCCGCCCGGGGCGTCGCACTACGGATCAGGTCTTTACCCTTTGGCAGAGGTTGAAGGGGCGTCAGCAGCAGAAGCGGGAGTCGTATGTCCTGTTCGTCGATCTACGCAAGGCTTTCCCGTCTGTTTGGAGAGATGGCCTATTTGAGAGGCTCTGGAAGCTGGGTGTAAGGGGCAAGTTCTGGCGCACGCTACGCAGGTGCTACGAGCAGACTTCGTCGCAAGTGCTAGTTGATGGAGCACTCACCCCCGAAGTACTGGAGGGTGTAGGCGTCCAACAGGGGTCCCCTCTCTCTCCACACTCTTCAACGTCTTTATGGATGAGCTGTGTGATCGGCTGGCGAGTGCCCTCAAGATCACGGATGTGAAGCGGCTGAACGACATCAAGGCACTTCTATACGCGGACGACGTGGCCCTCATCGCTCACAGTCGCACCGAGCTCCAGAAGATGGTCAATGTTGTGGCCAAGTTCGCGGAAGATTACCGGCTGGAAGTCAACTTGAAGCCCGGCAAGACGGAAATCATGCCCATTTACACGTCGAGCAAGGCGAAACGACCAAGTATCAGGGAGCGAGGTGAGCCCGTGGTGTGGTTTCGCGGCCAGAAGCTTTGTGTCACCAGTCAGTACAAGTACCTGGGAGTGGTTATCACCGACGACCTGAAGTGGAAGGAGCAGGCCCTGCGGGCTACGCGTGTCACTGAAGTCGCCACCGCAGGTTGGTACTCTTTGTGGTGTGCAGGTGAGATACAAGCTAGGTATCGTCTCATGTGCTGGAATCAACTTGTGGGGGCCAAGCTGAAGTACGCCTTCGATGTCTGGCGTGCCCCCGTATCGCAGCTCACCAAGCTGGAGGCAGCAATGCTGCGCCCCATGAGGATGATTCTCGGCATCAGCCCTAAGACAAGCAAGTGGATTACACTCTTTCTGGCGCGCTCTTTGAGTGCGGAGCGTTTGCGGCGGGCGGCGCAACTGAAGTTCTATGGACGGCTGCGTGTTCTACCGGAGAAGCGATTTCCTGTCATCGCATCTCAAGTCAAATCCGACTGGACTGCGGAGGCCGAAGGCGCTATCAGGGACTCAATGGATCTACAACAAGGGCTTCAGGAGCTCCTAAATAGCTCAGAGAAGGACCTCGAGGGTTGGTGTTCGACTGTGGACAAGTGGGCCCTTCAGCAGGACGTCAAGATGGTGCAGCAACTGATGTGGGACAAGCGAGAGGCAGGCAGCGATCTTACTGATGGCCTGCGAGTCATCCTAAGACAAGTCTTTGGAACTAAGGAGTTCCCAAGATGGGTAGCCCTTGATGATGCGCATTATAATCTGCTTCGGAGAAGGTTGCTCAGCTGCAACAACCGCCTTCGGTTGTACCGCAGCAAGTTGGTCAGTGGCATGTCCCCTCGCTGCTTCTGTTGTCATGATGATGTCAATGAGTCCCTTGCGCACTTCTTATGGGATTGCCCCATGCATGAGGCGAGACGTAAGCAGCTGTTGCTGAGTATGCAGAGGCTCGGTGGCATGGCTGTGGGGGGTGCTGAGGGGGATGGAGGGAGTGAGGAGGGTGGTGAGGTCGTAGGCGGTGAGGTTGTGGTGGAGGATGTGTTGCTTGGGCGGGAGCGGGAGGGCTCTGTGCGGCAGGGTTGGGATGATATGTCGCCTGTGGATCAATCACGATTGTTTTGTAAGTTTTTTCAGGGGAAGTCGCGCTTCCGCAGTAACTTTAGGCTTGCTGCGTTGTTAGGGGTTACAGCGTTGCGTCCCCCTCCAAAGTTGGATGTGTTGTTTGGATCATATGTGTCTGAGTGTTGGTCTGCTAGGGAGGGTAAAAGGGAGGAGCTTGGGGTGGAGGATGGGGGCGAGGAGGTGATTGACCTCACTGAGGTTCCATCAGCTTCTGTCCCACCCTCTCCCCCAAGTGACGTTGATGTTGCGCGGCGCGGCCGTCCGCGCAGAGTGGACGTCCTGGCTAGAGAGAGGGGTTCGGGAGCGCAGCGTAGTGTCTCCGAGTTCTTCTCTTCAGCTAACACCCTCGCATCTAGCTCTTCATGCACTTCACAGCCCCCATCTGCCCCTGCTGTTGCTGTTGCTGCTATGTCTGTTTGGTGTTCTGACAATGCGTTGGGATCGGCTGACCCCGGTGACCCAATGGAGGCACATGTCCAGGATCTGGATCTGATGCTATAGTCTGAGGAAGCCTATTATTATTATTATTATTATTATTATTATTATTATTATTATTATTATTATTATTATTATTATTATTATTATTATTATTTTAAAAAACCTAGTCACACTTGCTAAACAGAGTTTCCAGCCCAATGGCTCAAGGCGTTAAAC